>JAJMSN010000060.1:0-82854 GCA_030558435.1 Kodamaea kakaduensis
GTTATTTCTAGACCGAAACCATAGTACTTAACGTACAAATGCAAAGCACGCTTTGCCTATACACGGAGGGCAATGTAGATGAGGTGGGGGGGGAGGGATGATAGGAGGGTTTGGTGGCGGTGGGGGCCGGTCAAATACATAGAACAAACAAATGAGCGAAGCGAATTTGTTTGCTCATTTGTTTGTTCGAATAAAAGATGTGTGAACAAATGAGCGAAGCGAATTTGTTCGCATTTCTCATTTGTTTGAATGAAAAGATGAGTGGAAATGAGTGGAACAAATGAGCGAAGCGAGTTTGTTCGTTCGCATTTGTTTGAATGAAGGTTATTGAAAGGGAACGAGTGAGAACAAATGAACAATAAGTGCAGCGAATATGCTCGAATAAGTGTAGATGAGTGAGTAAATGAGAATGTGAGAGCAAATGTGAACAAATGAGCGAAGCGAGTTTGTTTGCTCATTTCTCTTTAAACGAAGGTGATAGTTGAAAGAAGGTGATGATTGGAGTGAGAATAAATGTGATCAAATGTGATCAAATCAGAACAAATGTGAACAAACTCGCTTCACTTGTTCACTCATTTCTCATAGTTTGAAGTGGAATTAAGTGAGAACAGAACAAATGGGAAGTACTTACAGTTGGGACAAATGAGAATTGAGCAAGGAGATACGAGAACAAATTCGCTTCGCTCATTTGTTCTCAGTTTCTCATTTGTTTGAATAAATTGTAGAGGAATGGAACAAACTCGCTTCGCTCATTGTTGCTCATTTTGTTTGAATGAAGGGGATTGAATAAAGGTGATGATTGAAGTGAGAACAAATGACAACTACCTCATTTGCTCATATTCATCTGTGAATAAGTGGTGGGTGAGAACAAAAGGGAACTAATGAGGAATAAAGGTGAATTCACTCTGCTTATTTGTTCGCTCATTTATGAAAGGGTAGATGAGTGAGAACAATGAGAATTGAGAAAGAACTATTCGCTTCGCTGTTTCGTCTAAATGAGAGTAGAATAGATAGTGAACCAGACTCCTTATTCACCCATAATAGACCAAATATTGAATGAATTGTCTCCTATTCTCATCTATCATTTCTGATCTTGAAGTAGAGTCTACGGCTGAGATACCCAACAATTTCTCGTATAATCGTATCGAGTCGTATAAAAATCGTATAAACATCTCGAACAATCGTATCTCAAATATTCTCATACTAACAAATTCGCTCCGCTCATTTGTTCTCAAATATCCTAATTATCCCAAATCATCTCATTACACGAACAAATTCGCTTCGCTCAATTGTTCGCTCATTTGTCTACACTCTCTCTTTTACGTTATTACTAAAGACTATTACCGAAGGGATAACCCTATTCCCAATCTCATACATCCACAACGAGGTGTACATAATAACTCTCCCTAACAACAATCGAGCGAAGCGAGATTGTTTGTCACTGATAAACAGTCGAGCGAATGTTTGACCATTACTGCTCTTGAAGTTCGAACTTTCTTCTCTGCTTGCGTCATGTAGGCACGATAACATTCCAAGAATCAGCCAACTGTCATCTCAACAATCTCATCAAATTAACATTCAACATTTCCACATCAACAATCTCGCTTCGATTCGACATCTTGACATCGAATAATCGTCATCTTCTCAACGCAATCTCGCTGCGCTCGATTGTTCATCAATTGTGTTCTTCTCAATAAACACATCGAAACTCAACAATCGAGCGAAGCTCGATTTCGATGTGCTTATATTCTCGAATGCCCCTCCTTCTTCCTCTCCTCCACCAACACCCTCACCTTATCACTACTCTCCAACAACCCATACCTCCTGTAATCCTTCACTGCCTGCAGCAACGCAGCCTCCTCCTTGTCGGCGATCGAGTCCACAAACGCATCGCCAATCGCCTCAAGGTAACTGTACGACAACGGCAACTTGCCATCCACCAACTCGAGCTTGGTGGCCTTTCTGTCGCTGGCCACCGGAGTGTTGAACCCCTCGCCTCTTCCCAAGAAGACACCCAAGTTGCGCAAACGGTCAAACACACCGGCCTGGTGGGCAGCCACCATGCTTCCGTGCTTCTTGATGTTGTACTCACGGTAAAACTCCTTGTAGTCGTCTGGGGTGGCCTTTCTGGACCCTGTCCAGCCCACGGCAAGGAGTTCTTCCTTGGTGACATTCAACTTGACATTGCGGGTACCAATACGGAACAACTTGATGGGGTTGAATGCTCCGGTGTGCACCACCAAAAAGATGGCAGCACACTTGACGAGGTGGAAGAAGAAAAAGATACATTGGGCGGTGATTGATGCCGGCTCCAAGATATCGGCCAACAAGGCGTCGGCCAACTTGTGCTGGTTGTAGTAGACACAGATACGGGCCAACAAAATCAGCACCTTGTTGGTGAGACAGATACCTGGGGTGGGGGAAACAAAGTCGGGGAGATCGGTGTAGAGCCAAACAAGGAGGAAGGAGATGAAACTGTAGAAGGCAAAATAGTTGAATTCCCATTTGGGGAGAATCAATTGGCCTGGCCAAACATGGTTGGAGACACGGTCACTAAGGTCCTTGACGGGTTGAAGGAAACGGTAGGTTTCGTAGTCAAAGAGAATGGAACCGTCTTCGGTGAGGTAGCCGGGGGCAGTGCACACCGAAAAGCCAACTGGTTTGGAGGAGTAAAACAAGTTGGGACGGAGGGCAATGGGGAGAGCCTTGAATACCCTAAAGAGGGACTGGAAGGTGTCTGTGGACTTGACCTGGAAACAGTAGTCTTTTTCCATATCGTCGTTGAAGCGGATGTAGACCTCGAGGTAGGAGTCCTCGGTCTCTTCGACGCCTTCAAGGATTTCCTTTTCGTTAAGCGACATGGTGAATAGAAAATAGAAAAGATACAGGTGGCGAAAAAAGATGGTTGAGATAGATGAGCGAAGCGAATCTATGCGAGTAATCAAAGGAAAAGCATAGAAAGCATAGATGAGCGAAGCGAGTCTCGAGTAATCAGGTTTAGATAGGAAGTAATCGAGAAAGTATGAGCAATCTGAATCAAAAGGTGAAGTACAGTACTACTACTTTACTATACTACCATAGTATTTGGTAGTGAAGAATCATACAAGAATCATTGAAGATAGAATACTTTGGAGTATATTAAGTAGTAGGATAGAACACTACTAGGAAAGACACTACTAGGAAAGACACTACTAGGACTATTAGTAAGAAAAGTAGAAAGTAGTAGGAGACCTGTAGAAAGAGTAGAAAGAGTGAAGTAGAAATAGTGAAGTAGAAAGAATAGAAAGAGACTATTAGTGGGGAAGGGGTAGACTCTAAATAAGTACTCGAGACAGTGAAAAAATGTAGGAAATTGGTGAAAAATGGTCAGATAGGGGATAGTAGATTGATGTAAATTGGTTGAAATTAGTTGAAAATAGTAGGAGCTGAACTAAACATCAACTACTCACCAACTACTCACCAACAACTACCAATCTCACTTTCTTTGTCCCCCTTCGTTATCTATGCCAAGGCGATGAGACGGACAGTGAAAAATTCTAGTCCGAAAAACACGAAATAGCGTGTACTTTTTTCTGTTGATCAGTATTGCTACTTCTATGTTCTCTATCTTGCTATCTTTATCTTTCTATCTTCTATCTTCTATCTTTATATCTTTATCTTTATATCTTTATCTTTCATCCTTTCTACCTCTACCTTTCATCGTCTATCTTCTATCTTCTATCTTCTACCTTCAACGCTCAATCCACGTTTTACCAGCTGTGCATTTTCACGTTATTTTGCCATTTTCTTGGGCAATTTCATTTCCCGTCGTTTTTCCCGTTTTTCCTATTTTGTCTAATGTTTATGTCACCCCGTGACACGAGATTGGGGTTGACTGGGTTGATTGGATTGAGATTGATGAGGTTCAGGATGGAGGTTCACTAGGGATGGAGGTTCATTAGGGATGAGGTTGATGGGGATGCGTATGAGAAGTATGATGTATGATTAAGATTATGGTTAAGATTATACTTGTAATTAATAGACAATAACGATGGTTCAGTCGTCAATCGTCATCATTATCACAGTCACAATTACAATCATTACCCATTATCAACGTTACCCATTATCATTACCCATTATCAACAGATCATAATCACAATCACCACTAACAATCACCAACAATCACCAACAATCATTGTCTTCTATATATAGAGTGTCCAAAAATAAACCCGATCATACCGATGTACATGGCTTAATTACTCCTGCCAAATTTACTCCTGCCAATTCTGCTAAATTTACTCAATTTACTCCTAATCTGCCAAGTTTACTTCTGCTACTCTTGGGTCGGTTGGTCCTGGCCTGTCAACCTCCTAACCTTCTACAGCCTCGTGGCTTATACTTAAGCACCACACAGCCTCGACGCTTCGCGTTTCTGTAAATGAGCCTGTTCCAAACTGGCTAAATTCATTCCGATATGTCAAATGATTCATCACGTTTGATAGTGATCGCCTTGGCCTACTATGTACAGTCTGAAACTCGTAAATCTCATCAACTTGAGCATTGGCGTTGAATCTTTGTTTTCAGATCCATTCCACATACACGATGCGCAATTTTGAGCCCAAGAAAAGTATATCTAGTCTTCTATTTGATCTTCTCTTACTTCTCTACTTTCTCAACTTCTTACTTTCTCAACACTTCACTTACCTCCTCTTTCAACTTCCCTCTACTTTCTAGTCCTCACTCTCCCTCACTCTCCCTCTATCGTCTATTGTTGATGGCGCTGGTGTTTTGATTCGCCAAACAAACACACAAAAGAAATTTTTCCAAATCCCGCGCTACTTAAAATTCCTATATAAACACCCGCCCCCTCTGTTTTTTCACCACCAGTGATGCTCTTCAAATCCTTGATTTCTTTGGCCGCGGCCTCGCTCGCCGTGTGCGCCGATCTCCCCACCATCGAGATTGTTGGTAACAAGTTTTTCTACTCCAACAACGGTTCCCAGTTCCTCATGAAGGGTATTGCCTACCAGCAGAACCCAGAGAAGACAACCTCCACCTTTGTTGACCCTCTCGCCGACGCTGACGCTTGTAAGAGAGATGTTCCTTACATGGAGGCTGTCGACACCAATGTCATTCGTGTCTACGCCCTTAACTCGTCCGTCGACCACTCGGAGTGTATGCAGTTGTTGAATGACGCTGGTATCTATGTCATTGCCGACTTGTCGGAGCCAGACCTTTCCATCAACAGAGACGACCCCCAGTGGACTTTGGAGTTGTTCCAGAGATACAAGGACGTTGTCGATGAAATGCAGCAGTACGATAACGTTTTGGGTTTCTTTGCCGGTAACGAAGTCACCAACGAGGTTTCCAACACTGATGCTTCTGCTTACGTCAAGGCCGCCGTTAGAGACACAAAGGCATACATTAAGGCCAAGGGCTACAGACTGATCCCAGTGGGTTACTCTGCTAACGATGACACTGACATTAGAGTGTCTCTTGCTGATTACTTTGCTTGTGGTGACGATGACGAGAGAGCCGATTTCTTTGGTATCAACATGTACGAGTGGTGTGGTTCTTCCTCCTTCACTTCTTCTGGTTACTCTGACATTACCAAGGAGTACAAGAATTTGGGTATCCCCATCTTTTTCTCCGAGTATGGATGTAACAAGGTGAGCCCAAGAACCTTTACCGAAGTTGGTACTATTTACAGCACCCAGATGACCGACGTGTGGTCTGGTGGTATTGTGTACATGTACTTTCAGGAGGACAATGACTATGGTTTGGTTTCTCTTGACGGCAGTTCCATCTCTACCCTTTCTGACTACAAGAACTACCAGTCCCAGATTAAAAAGATTGACCCAACTCCTGCTGCTGCCAGTGCCGAGTCTGCTTCTCTGGTGCTGAACACTGCTTGTCCTACCCTGACTGACAACTGGAACGCTGCCACCGTCTTGCCACCTACTCCAGACCTGAACTTGTGTGAGTGCATGGCCAACTCTGTTACCTGTGTTGTGTCGTCCGACGTGTCGTCCGACGACTACGCCGACTTGTTTGCCACTGTCTGTGGTATGATTGACTGTGGTGGTATTACTGGTAACGGTACTACGGGTGAGTACGGTGCCTACTCGCCATGTTCCTCCGAGGACAGATTGAACTTTGTCTTGGACTTGTACTACCAGTCTCAAGAAAAGAGCAAGGACGCCTGTGACTTTAGCGGCAGTGCCAGCATCAGAACCGCTTCGGCCTCGACTGCTTCCACTTGTTCTGCCTTGATGAAGAGTGCTGGCTCATCTGGTATGGGTACCTTGCTGGGATCTGTCGCCATCACTGCCGGCTCCTCTGCCACTGGCAAGTCCAAGTCGGGCTCTGGCTCCTCCACTTCGAGCGGCAGCTCCAAGAGCTCCAGCGCCAGCAAGAATAGTGGTGCCAACGGACAGTTGGTGGATGGCAGCTCCAAGTTTGCCATGATTGGTGGTGCCATCATGATGGGTGTTGGTTTGGTGTTCATGTAAGATAGATAGGATAATAATACGATAACGAGAATGACAAGTGCGGTTGTTCGAGTTGTTGAAAAGGAGCTCGAATCGTTGAGAGCATAACTGAATGATGGGCATCCAATAAATGGGAAGTTGATAGTTGTAGCAGACATTGCTTCGCAATGTCTGTGTATTAAGTGTGGAGTTGGTGGTTACATTGAGTATTAGGTGATGTTTAATTCACGTTGGTAATGTTCGATTAGGATTTCGTGGTATATGCAGGATATCAAGAAGACGAAATAGAAGCGTTTAGCCAAATTTGTACAATGATTATCCTGTAACACTGTGGGTGCTGGGCCTTTAGTTGAGGATTTACTTGAGATTGTTATGGGTTTTTGTTAAAGTCATGGGGAATGATAAGATCAATCAAGATGTTCTCAAAATCACCTTTCTATCCAGTCATACCTTTCACTCTGATATGGCTAACCACTATCATCGATATCAGATGATCAAAAAGTGAACATGGTGTGACAAGAAGCACTACACAGTGAGGTGATTTTAAAATAGGCGAATCGAACATCTGGTGATAGAATAGTGACGATGTTTGTCCTCGTTGATTCATCTGGGGCTCTAAGGATCCTCTCTTCTGTCGCACTTCTCATATTCTGTTCCTTAGAAATACTACTCATTATTACCGCTCAATACTACAATTGAGCGAACTCAATACTCAATTCCGCTTCGCTCAATTGTATACCATTCAATACCCACAATCTCGCTTCGCTCAATTGTATCACCTCATACTCACAATTTCGCTTCGCTCAATTGTTTTACTCATACTCACAATTTCGCTTCGCTCAATTGTTCGTGTTATTCGCCAATTGTTCTACTCATACTCACAATTTCGCTTCGCTCAATTGTTCGTAACACTCCTACTCACAATCTCGCTTCGCTCGATTGTTCGTGTATCATAAATCGTAAATTAGGTATCCTACTCCATCACCATCTTCCTCACCTCCCATCCATCCACCCTATCATGATCCGTTCCGTACCTTGCCCCCACCTCGAACCAATTCCCTGTCTTTTTCAAAATCTTCTCCTCCTCACGGCGGAACCTGTCCGCTAAACGTGAGCTCACCATGAACTCCAGGCTATCGTCATCGAACCCCGAGCTCACTGTTCTCAGCGTGGAATGGCTTATTCCACGGAGATTGGGTATCAGCATCTTCAAGCTCACTGCCGGCTTCAATTCTCGGTCATCTCTATCCAGTCTTTGTCTATCATTTCTCTCAATCTGTTCCCATATACGTGGTGGTTTCTTATCCTCAAGATCCGGTATATTCAACATGGCCTCCTCCTCCAAGTTTATCCAGCGCAAGTTTTCGTCGTCGTAAACCATATTGAGATTTCGTTTATCCACTGTGGTCTTACGTTCCTGGGTAATGAGCGCTGGTCGCAGCTCAAACCTCAAAAGTTCATGTTCATTGCCCTCCCATCTCTTTTGCAGGGCATTGTACCTCATGGTTTTGGTGTCCAGTGGTACGTTATTGAGGTATTTCACGAGCCCGATTTTTGTGGGCCCCGTGTCTTTGATGCGGTGGTTATGTTTTCTCGGCCTCACATTTTTCTCTGCAAACCGCTCGAGCTGCTGCTTCTTATTGAGCGACGGGTTCGATTGCAGCGTTGGTATCAGGTTGTAGAAACTCGGGATTCTATCGAGTCGTTTAATCACACTATTATCATGTTTGACATTTCTCATATCGGTGGACTTGAAATTGCGCATATCCATTGACTTGTACTTTCGAAGAGTAAAGTCCTCCTTTTTCGGTTCCTTGCCCTTGATGCCCATCTTGACCACACTTTCCACTGCGGCGAGATCCCATCCCTCCTCAAAATCGTCTTCAGTCTCAATCTTGACATTTTCCTTGTGGATCTGGTCCAAAAGATTGAGGTTCTGGGGGTTGAGCTTGAGTGTGCGCAGAAACCGCTCCTGAAGCCGCTCATCCTCAAGCGCAACCTCGCGCTCGAGCGCATTGCGCTTATTGCGCAAAACCTGGTTGATTTTGGCATGCAGTTCTTCGTCGTTGAGGATGTCCACATCTTCAAAGTCGTCGTCATTCATTTGGCTCGTGGCCTCGGTATCACTCTCGCTGTACTGGGAAAGCAGCACCTTCTTCGGGTTGGGATGCAGCAGCCCGGACGATATCGAGGGCGAAATGTCCAACTTGAGCCGGTCCGCAGACATTACCTTGCCCTGAGTATCTAGTTTAAGGGTTTCAAGGTCGCCTAATTTAAGGGTCTTGAACTCGTCGTCAAAACCACCTTCGGTCGCCCCAAATATATCGTCGTCGTCCTGGTACTTTCGTAGCAAATCATTTTTGGTGGGGGTATCATTCATGGGTTTGAAAGGCATGTTAGCAACTCAAGGAAGCAAATGGGTCAAAATGAATCAAAATCAAAATCAAAAAACAAGTCCAAAAAAAAACCAAAAAAAAAAGCCGAAAAAAAGAACACCGAAAAAGTATAGAACTTGAGCAAATTCAATTGAGCAAACTCAATTGAGCAACACAATTGAGAAACTCAATTGAAAAACTTACATTTTCAATTTCTCAATTGTGAGCTAACTTTAATTGTCTATAAAGTCTCTTAAACTCACTAAAAGTACAACTGATTGAAGAAGGTAGATGTGGAAATTGTCGAGAATTGACGATCCGTTAGTCAACATGACAACTATTCACCTTGGTGCGACCATGCTGGCAGGTCAAAACGATCCGATGTGAAACAAGATGTGGAAAGTAGGTTCTGTGCTATATTTGTCTTACTATTTCCATCACATCCACCCCTTCTCCATACCTTTTCTGTCTTGTGAAACTTGCATCCATCAAACTTTATTATTTATTTTCCGTAATAGTCATCGCGCAATTGAATCGGGAAAATACCAAACATGATGACGGCAAAGAACATCGATGATGCATGTCGTTAATAATTACAATGAAATCATACTAGCGTATAATAGACTAGGAATATACTGCGTTACCGAGCGAAGCGACGATTGTTACTTTAAATCGAGTGATTGTTACTGTAGACTTCGCTACGAGGTCTATAGTAATCCTATCAGAAGAGAAATAACAAGAGAAAGAAGGTCCATATCCTGTTTCTTCTCTTTTTGTCTGTTTGTCTTCTACTTGGTCATTGTTTCCAATTCCGAAAATTCCTCTTTTTTCACTGCTCATTTTTCACTATGCTCATTCATTTTCATCTTCATCTTCATCTTCATCTTCACTCTTCTCACTTTCAGATTTTCACTTCTGCTCACTTTATCTTCACTCATTCTCCTTATAATCACTCTCTCACTCTATATTGCACCATTGGCTGAAACATCTCCCTCATCATTCCCATGTCCCGCACATCGCCCACTATTTGTTTCCCAAGCCACGGGCCCACAACCATGGCTGCAACCACTCCCATGGCTGCAACTAGCACCAAAACACCCCCGAAAACTCTCCATCGTCTATGCTTTTTCTGCCTCTTCAGGTATAGCTGCCCCCGGAGCCCACTGCCTCCTCTCCAGAATAACATTCGTGA
This sequence comes from Kodamaea kakaduensis, assembly GCA_030558435.1. Lineage (NCBI taxonomy): Eukaryota > Fungi > Ascomycota > Pichiomycetes > Serinales > Debaryomycetaceae > Kodamaea > Kodamaea kakaduensis. The sequence goes on from JAJMSN010000060.1 coordinate 10,038, forward strand.
ATGCCACTTATCAATGAGCGGTATAATCACAATCGGTACCATCGCAAAATGGATCATGTGTCCCAACACTATATCGTGTACAAACTGCTCGAGCTCCACTATCTTGATCACAAACTCCCTCATGGGCTGCGACAACACCCGCCAGCCCAATTGGCCGTTCCACCACCGTGCACTCCACCACAATCGCTGTGGTGAATCGGTAACGAGCTCCCTCGATACAATCAGGTAAACCGCATCCCGAATCAAGTTGTGTATTTGCACAATACACACCATCCCACAGAGTGTACGCGTCATGCTCCAGCCTTCAAGAACGAAAAACATCTCGAGCACCACAAGGTTCGTGACAAGCGCAAAAAGATACGCTAAAATAGCCATCAAGTGCGGCACAGCCCCAAAACTAAGGATCGTCATGGCCCCAACCACCGCTAAAATAACAATGTTGGCAACGTATGGCGCAATGGCGATTATTCCTATGCGTAATAGAACATTCACCTGGACAGGATACTCAATTCCATTCTGCGAATTAATAAAGAGGTACGCAATTAAAGTGAATATAACCTTAAACATGTCCCAGAAAAGTGGGGTCATCTTGGGTTTCTTAGTACTTCCTTCACTAACACTGCCACTGCCACTGCTACTGCCACTGCCACTGCCTCCGGAGCTCCTCTTTTGTCCAGTCAATACTCGCCGTCTTCCCTTTCGATAATTCTCCCAACCCCTCAAAACCCCCTTATTACTACTCCACATCCACCCAAACCACCGCAAGTAATCAATGAAAAATTCACCAAACTCAAACTGGTGTGGGTTGAATAAGAAAGGCGCAAGGCTAATCAGAACAATAGTGATCCAAAACCAAAGGAGCGCAGGCTGCCATATCGTCATGCTGCTGAACATAATCACCAAAAAAATATCAGCCCCAAATCTCAACTGGGTGTCGGCATACTTGGAAAAGAGCTTGGAGAACGACTCTCGACTGGTTGCAAACCCTCGGCCAGTGGCAATGTATTGTGCGCCGCCATAAACAAGATTATCTTGTACAGCAGTGGCATACACTTGGCAGAGGAAAACTTCAAATAATGGGGCCATCAGCAAAAAGTGGATCGTGACGCGCCAAAGTGCTCGCTTGAATCCCCATTCAACTAGCTCCTGAACTATGAGTGGCATGAACGATATGAAAAAGCATATGAAGACCGAAAGGACAAACCGTGGGATCCACATCAATACTGGCTGCAAATTGTGACACCCAAGTGGGGTCTCGGGGTCAGTTATGGGGACATTGGGGTTGTATTTACACAACAAACTCTCGCTGGCCATCAGTCCAATGTTCACCAATACCAATAAAAACATATCGATGGAAAGAATAATGAACACATTGTTGATGTGGAACCCTGCGTGCGCATAGTAAAACAGTAAAAATCGATCAAGTGGTAAATTGGTTCCTAGCCACCAGTACTCCCGTGAAAGCATTTGCTCACCCATACCGGCTCCAATCTTCTTGGTAAAGTTGATTATAGTGCCAAACCCTAAATCTCGTCCTTTTCCACATTGGTAGTAGTCACAGTGCTTGATTCGTCCTCCCCTCAACAAAACCATCATTCCAGCATAAATGTCTTCGTTCAAGTGCAACGACCTTTGTGCCTTCGAAATACCTCCGCGTGTATTCATCCAGATGGAATTGATAAAGTCAGGGTGCCCGTAATGGAGCTTGGCCCCAATTTCGGCAAGTGTGCGTGCAAATAATGTGCCAAATGTCTGCTCCTTCCCAGCAGCCAAATCTCCTAAAATACCAGTGTTGTGCAGGAAAATGTGTTCACGAGTACCAACTATCGCAACGGGTGCCACATCACTCGGTTCACTCTCATAATCTTGTACTGTATCATACTCAAATTCCGCCAAAACAGCCTTGATTTTTAAACACTCCTCCAAATAGTTGTCTTGGTTCGCATCGATAACTTGCATGAACTCACCCCGTGAAAAGATTATTGCGTGGTTTTGGTTATCTGACTTGCCGTCCCCTAGAATTGGGTTGCCGGAAAGTTTGATACGGTACTTGGTGCTCATGTCAGAGCAGTCCAAAAGAACAGAGTAAAATTCACCATCGACTTGGTCCAAATAACAGCACTTCATACGGGGATAGGTCCGGAACAAGTGCTCGGCATCACTCTTTTCCTCTGGGGTAAAATTGGAGTAGCGCTGCATCGATACCAACAAATTGAACTTGGCATCGTCATCGTTGCCTAGGAGCAGTAGTGCTGCTTCATAGTTCATAAACCCCAGAATGGTCCGGTACAACGTCTGGGAGCGCAATGACGCCCATAACCGAGTCCTCAATGTGGACTCAGGCTCGCTCTCTTTGAATCCAAGGTACGAGAAGGGGATATCCTCGATCTGCAGCTGCTGCAACCCAGAATTTCGCAGCCAAATTTTGGTGTCCTGCACAAAAACCTCCCAGTCTTTGGGGTACAAGTTCTTCAAGTACTCCAACAACAGCACCTTCAGGTACCCTTCACCAACCCTGATGGTTTCACTGAGCCCAAGTATGATCTTTTCAGAGTAATGTGGAATCAAAACAGTAAAACATGGAACGGCACCTGGTGGCACAGGGGGAGGAAGTGGTGCCACAAGCAGCTGGGCGAAGAAGGATACTCTGCGTAAGGGCTCACTGGGTAATTTGGAGGCGGAAAAGGAAGTATCGTCTTGCGAAAGAAAGAATTTGGGGATTGCGAACGCATCCTTATCCTTTCGGTAAACCAACATCCCCACTTCTTCCATCGAAATCAAATGCTCCAAATACATCAGCATCATAATACTATTCCACATGGTCGCAACCTTGTCCAATGAATTCCTGTCCTCTTCCATAAACACAATCTTCATGTTTATCCGATCAGGAAGCCGTGCAAACACATTCTTCCAAGGTGTGAAGATGGAGGTACCGTACAGAAACGATAGTGCAACCAGGAAAACACAGTTGCAAATAATGTACCAAAGATAGGTGTCGAGGAAAAAAAGTATGAGGTTGGAGCACATGTACAAAAAGAGGGTGATTTGGGGCTGGTACCGGCACAAGTAGGAGCCCAAGTACGCATCGCCCCAGCAATTCATTCTCATAATTGACAAGACTCGTGTGGGGTCTCTCATCGATAAGGTGAGGAAAAAGTAAGACTCAATAAACTTGAAGAGGAAAACACACACCCACATGGAATAAGAAAGCGCTTGTCCACTGAATGAAAGCTTTGCAAAATTGGAGGTGAATTCATGGGGCTGTACGACTTCTTTTCGGGTTTTGGTGGTTTTGGCACCAGTTTTGTACCGCCTCTTTTTTTTGCACCCAAAACTAGTCGCAGGAGGCACTATGGCTAGGTACAAGAAGGTGAACACCGAAACAGTGAACAGAATTGACGATATGAGTTTACCTAGAGTGGACTCCTCGTCCAAGGGAACAAACAAAAACACGTATACAACAGGTCCCAAGTTGATTGCCCCCAACACCACCAAACACAACATTCGTTTCACCATGGGCCAATTCCGCTTAACAAAACGGAGTTCGCACGCAACCCCCAAAATCGCAATCAAACACGAGATTGTTCCTCCTAAAGACAAGATGGAGAGCTGGAGGTGCACTTGGGGCATTTGGTTTTCCGTTTGGAGGTACCCGGGAGTATAGAGAGTGGGGGAATTGAAGCTTGTATAGTACCAAAACACAACCACATGGATAATCCACACACGGGAGAAATTAGCCAAGGTATGAGCCCAACTCCTTTTTTCGTAGTAGCTCTTGGAAAAGTTCCAGTCGACATTTTTAAGTTCATCGTACCTTTTACCAAGGGGGAACTCCTTCAAGTACTTGCCATCCTTGAGTTTCAATTTTTCTATAGCTGACCTTGTCCAGAAATGCTGGTTGATATCATCGTATCCCACAACGTTTTTATGGTCTTGGGACCTTCGTACGTACTTTTCCCCAACCTTTTCAAATTGCTGATGGTGAATAAAGTCGTATATTGGGGTTATGATGTTTTGTAGGAAGGTAAACGTGGGAGATGAATTCATTGTTTCACCCAACTGAGCACGTTTCTTCAAAGACTGTTCATCCTCCCTCAACTTTTCGAGAGCTTGTGAATAAATGAAGCAGATACACTCTGGCATGAACCGTACATTATTTGCCTCGCCCCAAATTAGCAAATACAAAGCGACCTCCATGACGTAATCCGTTTCTGTAAGAGCCAACATCTTCACTTTCCAATCGTCTTCCCAAGCCAAACTTTCCAGGTAGATTGACCGATACCACTTTTTGTAATTTGCGTTTTCACCTCCAATATAATCCATGTGGAGGGAACGAAGAGCAAAAGCACACCCCATTCTCCCCAGGCGCGAGTCTAGCTGAGACATGTAGTACTCGTACATATTCTCCATGCTATCGCCCTGGAAGCCAAAGTGGTGTGCGAGTACCTCAAAGGTAAGGCGTATTTCCTGAGGAGTGAAAGCGGCACCGTTTTGAGCGCTCCATGATTTGTAGACAATGTCGCCTTTTTGCAAGCTGGACTGGGGGAGCGCAGTAGACAAAGGCTGCTGGAAATTCTGGAAGATCCGGTAGTCTTCAAAGGCAGACATTTACAGTGTTGGCGCTAACTCAAACTATTTGCCGCAAAAAACAATTCCAAATTGGGAGTACAGAGGGAACTAAATTAAGATAAGAACATTAAGAGGAAGTAAAGAACATTAAAGTAAAAGAATAGTAAAGAATAAAAGAACGTAAAAGACGAAGAGATAAAGTGAGACTATATGATGAGGGGATGAAACTACCAAAAGAATTACAAGTAATACTGTGGGTATTATTAGCTATTATTCTATTATTTCTATGCGCAACTTCCCTCTTCCTTCCTGTATACTTCCTGTATACTTCCTGTATACGTCCTGTATACTTCCTGTATACTTCCTCTGACATTCATCTGACCTTCCTCTATCCATCATATATGCATCCTCTATCCCTCCTTTATCTTTTCTAGGAATCTTCCCTATCCCCATTCTATCTCTATACTACCAACTTCTACCCCTTCGTCACCTTCACCATCTTCAACAAACCATGGTCGCGACTCAAATAAATTATCATCTCATCGCCCTCGTACTTGCTGATGACGTCCTCTTGGCCGTCGATCTCACCCTCATACACAAGCACATGGCTTAGTTTCTTCTGTCCCACATCCACTCTCTGGATCAACCGGAACAGCGCCATGTCCTCACTGGTGAGATGGTAGTCACCCCGGTACTGTTTTCTTGGTCGTATCACATATTCAGGGAGATCCTGAAGTTCTATTTCCATAGCCGCATAAAAGTCTGTAGCAATGTGTGATCAAATCAAAATGATCTTTTGTGCTTCCGAAAACGGTTGAAACAATATTTAAGAGAAGGTGAAGAATGTGAAGGTGAAGAGAAAGTGACAAGTTGAAGAGAAGGCTATGAAAAAGATGTGAGAGCGTCTAATATGGATGGAAATACAACGATATTTCGTCTTTCTAAAGTAACCAAATTCGTGTCAAAATTATCTATTTTTGAAGCTGGGAGCCCAGAATAAGATTTAAAGCTCTGAAAGTATTCTTTATATGATGCTGAAACTTCAAAGACCCTTCCTAAAGGCTAAAACAAGCAAAACTCTCGAAAATGAAGTTCTAAGAACCAGCTGAAGCTGTCGTAAATGCCTACTCTTAATAACTGGCTCTTTGGCCGAGTGGTTAAGGCGGTAGACTCAAGTTCTACTATCGTAAAGATGCAGGCGTTCGAACCGCCTAGGAGTCATTATTTTTGTAGATTTTTGTTTCGATCACGTGCATAAGTTGCAACTGGTTGCAAAATGTTGCAGTGCACTATTACAAAATTACACACTATTGAAAACTATTAAAAACGTAAAAACTATTACAAACTATCAAAAACTATTAAACTATTAAAAACTATTAAAACTACTACAAAACTGCCTTACTACACCTCTGAAGAAAATTGTATATTAGGATCACACATTTAATCGAGGATCCTTTATATAGAAGAGAAAAGTGGGTATGGTCAAGATACAATCAAGGCCTTAAATCAAGCGAACAATTTGCTTTGTCTAATACTTTGCCTGGGCAAGAGAAGCCTTCTTGTCGTCCAAGTCGAAAACAACGTAGGCTCTTCTCAAGAAGTTGTCACCCAAGATGATCAAGTCATCGGTGCCGATGAGGTTCAAAGTACACTGGCCACCGAGGGAGTTACCGTTGCTGTCGTAGGCCTGGGTGATGATGTCGCTGAAAGGAACAGTGATCTTGTTGGAGCCAAAGTTGTAGACCAAGTCACCGGAAGGAATCTTGGAGCAGTCAACCACATAGACACCCTCGCTGCTGTCGTACTGGGCACCGTCAACCGACTTGCTGATGGTGTCAATGACGTCCTGTGGGAGGTAGGTAAGAGTGGTACCCGAGTCCAACAAAGCGTCGGCACTGACACTCACGTCACCCGAACCTGCGGGGTTGACCGAGTCAAGAGTCACGGTGAAACGGGTGGTTGAAGTGAATGGAAGATCAAACAAGTCACCCGAGTACTTGGACGAGTCGGTACCACCGAAAATAATGGTACCTGTCTCCAGGGACGAGCTGTCCAAGAACAACGAGTAGTAGTTCTTTGAGATCAAACCCTGGGACTTCAATTGGTATGGAAGGTTAGGGTACTGCTGCAGGGCTGCCTCCAAGGTGCTGAACCCAATACCGAAAATACCACCCTGGGAAACGTCAGTCTTTGTAGCGACAGCGAACTCGAGGTCCTTGACAGTGGCTCCACCAAGTGTGATGGAGTCGGTGTAGTAAGTACCGGTAGCACTGCTTCCGTCACCGTACCCGATCAGAAAATCTTGGTTCAAGTTCTTGGAAGTGCTCGACAGCGATGGGTCGTAGGAGCCCTCGCTAGTACAGCTGTTGTCCAGAGACTCGCAGTCGACATTGGCACTGTTAACCCACAAGTCAGAGGATCCAGTGTCGATATCGACCTGGATCTTTTGCTTGTCGGAACCCAACTCGATGTCGATGCCGTAGTAGACCTGGTAGTTTTTCAAGCTCACGGAAATCCCGTCGTCAGCAGCCTTGATTCCCTGGGCAACAGTGGAGTTGGAACCAGCGTCCTTCAACACCTTTTTGACGTTGAAGTCGAGCTGCAAACCACCGTCGTCCCTAGGGACCAAGGGAAGTGCAGCAGCTTGCACACAAGAAGCAGCGAGTGCGACCAAAAAGTTCTTAGAAAAGGAGACCATAGTGTAGAAAGAAGGGAGTGGGGAGTAGTGGTGGAGAGTGGTTGTTTGATGATGATACAGATGAAAATAGCGGCCTTATATACATTTGCAAGACTGGCAGAGTGGTTGCGAAATCGGCACTTTTGTGGGACAAATATTTTTTGCACCAGATGCGCTCGCTCGAGCATTGTTAACAATGGGGCCGCGAATTGGACGGAATGACTCCAGGACGGTAGTCCGTATCAGCGTACGGATGAAAGCCACATAAGATTCAATCATATGTAATTAAATGTAGTCAATGCACCCCTATCAATGTTATCTAATGTCATCAATGTAATCAAATGTTATGATATCTAATGTAGTCAATGAAGTAGTGAAATGTCAATATCAAAGTCAATCATTAGTAAATTCACCCTATCAAACACCGATAGGTTAACCAAATTCAAGAATGCTGATTCAAGGTGTTATGTGGCGAGGGAATATGGTATGGTATGAAGAAGATACTCGAAAGTTTATTTCAGAAAATTACCAAATACTCTAAAAGGTATAACGGTAGCTATGAGCACTTGCTTAATAGAGCCTATCAACTCTAACTAAATTCCGAGAAACACGAGAACCTAGAGACAATGAGACGAGAACCGAGAGACAATGAGACGAGAACCAGGAGACAATGAGACGAGAGACTACGTTGACTCGGGTAGAGAATGGCTAGAATAGATCGTGGGAGTGTCTCGGTAAAAGTTGCCAATAAAACGGTCTGAAAAGATGTGGATATGTAGTAGTGAAAGGTTGCTCAAAGATCGAAGTTGCTGAGATCAAAGAGGAATGCAAGTCCATAATAGAGAACTAAAGGAAAGATCACACTGAGACGATGCTAAAAAATAGGTGATTATTGGGATAGGATCATGACTGGTTCTTTTTTCCGTCCTCGGTATGTCAATGGTTTTGTGTCGTGAGGCATCGCCAGAGGTACCTATTCACAAGCGCAATAGTCGTTACACAGAAGAAGGTTAGATAGAAGGTATCAGCAGTACAAAGAGATAGTGTACAAAAATAGAGGGAATGAGAGACAGTTTAACTACCAGTTGGCTGCATTTACGTCTGCACCACAACCACACACAGCTACATGCAATCAAATACAACAAAACACAACACAGCAAAAACAACACAACTTCAACACAGCACACCCAAACCCGATCTGCTCGATCAGATCTAATCTAAGATAGCGTCAACAATATTTTGTAGGATGACAGTCATTTCAGACTTTTCAGAGACTTTCCCAATTGGGCCGGTGGAATGCATCCGGTGCATCGAATGACTTCCATTCCAAAAGCAGACATTCTAGACCATGACGGGGAAATAGGGGCAGGAATGGTGGTGGATCCGAGGTGTAGTCGACTCAAATACAAAGGTTTCAAAATGCGTCACCCAAGTACAATGCGGAACTCAAATCCCAAAAGAATACTCAAAATATTGGGGTAATAGGGGAAGAAACTCTAAAGTAAAAGTTAAACGATGGTGGTTGGAATGGAATCGTGGAAAGTTCGGAGAAGTTGGCTACATTCCATGTACTTCATTCCATGTACTTCATTCCATGTACTTCATTCCTCAGTACATTCCATCAGTCATTCTATGGCATTCCATAGCAAGACTGAGGAATGTCTAGTTCTGATTGGTTTTTCTAGACAGATTAAAATTGGTAACTGTCATAACGCTGATAAAATACTCTTGTGACACCGCAAAATATCTAAAGCAAAATATCTAAAGTTTACTAAATAAAGTTACATTCTGTCCAGTCATTCTTCACCTCCTGTCTGCTTCTTGACTAACCCACCCTCTTCAGACTCGACAGTCTTCACTCTCAACACTCTCAACACTTTCAGACTCCCACTCTTCAGTCAACACCCTACAACAACCTTTCATCCTGATCCTCGGTATTGCGAACTATGGCTTATCGCATTTTGAGCACGGGCCATTTCAGTTATCGAGATGAAAGTTAAATTTAGATTAAAAATAAAAAATACAATTGCGAGATGTCCCACTGTATTTGTTGGTTAAAGTCATGTGTGAGTATTTGTGAGTATTTGTGGGTATTTGTGGGTATTTGAGAGTATTTGAGAGTGTATAGTATATGTTGAGTGTGCTGAGTACGTACGCGAGTACGCTCTATCTATTTGGTACTGGTATCTGGACATTTGAGCCCTGGTGCAAATTCACATGCCCTGATCGATAGCAATTGGAGCCGTACCGTTGGTGAGCCGTACAAGCAGTGGATCGTGTTTGTACTGTTATTGGCTTATCTACGGGGCTTTCATTGAGCCACGATGGTCCAAAGGAGGTATTTTTTGAGCAACTGATTTGATTGGCTTTTGTTTGATGATGGATTTTGGTTGAATATTGGTTGAATTTTGATTGAATTTGATGGAAATTTACGTCAGTCGATGGTTCTTCAACTCAATTATTTAGAAATCAACACTGACCACTAATTCAGTGATAGTTCACCTGTGATGGTTCACCCAAAGCATACCTACAGAATACACTATACTTACAGTGTTAATACACTATACCTATCACTATACCGACAGTATCACTACCTACAGTATCACTACAGTATGCTGCATCACTATTGCTGAACCCTACTACTCAGTTCTTAATTCAATTGTGGTGATTCAACTTATTCGTTGTTTGGAGTCTGGTTCCAGACATTCGTTAATTGTTTGATTCATGGTTTTCCGTTAGTCTTCTATTCATTCTTAGATCTCTTCTATTCTGCATTGGCTCTTTTCAATTGTCCACTCTGAATCATCCACTCACTGAGCATTTGAGTTATTCAACTAATACAGTAACCGAAGGATGGTTCGTGAGTGGTGAATAGAAGCGATTTGTAATTTGCTACCACTACTCAGTAAACAACTGAAACAACGAGCGAAGCCCGTTGCTTTAGATACTCAGTAACACTCAAACACGCTTCGCTCGTTGTTTTCACTTCTCTTGTTGTACTCAACACTCGCTAACACTCAAACAACTCGCTTCGCTCGTTGTTTTCGTTCGCTCGTTGTTGAGTTATAACCAATCAACCGGATTCTTCAACACCTGCACCAACTTATCCTCCTCACTTCCCTCCTCCGGGTGATGATCATACACCCAACTTGCAGTTGCCGGCAAACTGATCAAAATGCTCTCGATTCTGGACCCCGGGGTCTGCAACCCAAACTGGGTTCCTCTGTCCAACACCAAGTTGAACTCCACGTACCTCCCCCTTCTAATCTGCTGCCACTGCTTCTGTTCCGGCGTGAACTCTGTGTTCATTCTCCTCTCCACAATCGGCACGTATGCGGGGATAAACGCATCAAAGCACGACTCCACAATCTTCAAAATGTCATCTGCGGGCTTGGAGTCAAAGTCGTCAAAGAAAATACCCCCGATTCCACGACACTCGCCTCTGTGCTTGATGAAGAAGTACTCGTCGCACCATTTCTTGTACTTGGGGTACAATTCCTCGTCGTGTTTGTCAAGCGCATCCTTCAAGTGCTGGTGGAAGTGCTTCGCATCCTCCTCGTAAAGATACAGCGGAGTCAAGTCCGCACCTCCCCCAAACCACCATGCCTCCACTTCGCCTGTTTCGGGGTGGCTGGTCTCGAAGTACCGGTAGTTGGCATGGACCGTGGGGGCGTGGGGGTTGTGGGGGTGGATCACCAACGATAATCCGCACGCGAAAAAGTTGACGCTGCCATCGGTGCTCGACAGCTTCAAGTTCTTGTGGTCTGCCCTCATTCTCTGCACAGCAGCAGGCGGGAGTTTACCGTGGACAACAGAGATGTTGACTCCTCCCTTCTCAAATGTAGTACCGTTCTGTAACACCATCGATTGGCCACCTCCACCGTGGTCGGGACGCTCCCAGGCGTCTGTGTGGAAAGCTGCGGTGTCAATAGCAGCAATTGCACTGGTGATCTCCTGTTGTTTGAGGCGGATGAGAGCCTCCATACGCTCCCTTATGGGAATGGACTTATCGTGGATGGACATTCAAGAGTTGTAGAGTTCAAGAGTAAGAGTTGCGATTTGCGATTTGCTCAGATTTCTAAGATTTACGACCAAACCGTTGAATTTATGCGAAAAAAGATGAAACATCATATGATCGAAATGATCATCAGTTGAAGTTAGTTGTTATTGTGTTTCTATTAGCTTCAGGTCTTCTTATTCTGCCAATGTTCACATGGATTCTTATTCATGGACTCTTTTTAATGGACTCTTTTTGACTATTGACCCTTTCATTGACTATTGACCATTTATTGACCATTGACCTTTTATTGATCTTTTCATTAACTCTTTCATTAACTCTCATCTGAATGCTCCTTATTCTCATCCTCGGTACATTAACTTTACATTGTCCAGGGTTCCACTCACTAATATCCACCTTCTTTTTCATTGTTCAGCCGTTGTTTCAAAATCACCCCATTTTGTTTTCAACATGAGGCTCTAAAAATTTCATTACTGAAGAACAATCAATGGGCTAAACGACTATAGACGAGAGTTAATTGCTACGCATGGCGTTAAAAGAGAAAAAGTGTGTAGATTAGGGTAGAAGATAGGATAGGGAAGGTAGAATAAAGTAGGGGTAGAATATTGTAGAAGGTAGAATAGGGAAGGTAGATTGAGGTACAATCGAGTAAGTTCAACACATTTTACTGACCTTCATACTTCAACGATTTGTTAGATTCATCGATCAGCGAGTTTCACTCGTTCACTCTTGCTCGATAACATCCAGTAAAATGACTTGATGTATCCTTTGCGACCATTCTCACTATAACACCGTAACTCTCAGTATGAACTGCAATTAATTTAGAGTAAAAATTGAGTTACAAAATCAATATGTCTCGGTCCACATTATAGTAGATAGAGCCTTCGAAACGTCGGTATTGCGAATTGAGGAGGCATGGGTTCATTCAAGGGTGAAAGTACAATTTTTCCATGTTTTATGGAGACCACCCAATAGATAAACTTGCCACACTCTCACTGGATTTGTTGATGAGTGGTCGGATCCATAAATTCACAGAGAAATATAAATTCACATTTTTATTTCTCTGGCTCGTATATTAGGAACTGAATCTACTAGTTTAAATTTTATTCAACACTTTTTGTTGAGGGTGAACTCTTTTTGATGTTTCCTATTTGGGACATATTTTGCAGCCATCGATATCTTAGTAAGATGAACACAGTTATGTGACTCTATATGAACAATAAACTTAAGATCTATCTATGTTCTCTCTCCTCTACTATTTATTAGCTGACCCATATCTAGTTTTATGTATCCACAAGAAGGTAGATCTAAAATGTTGAGAGCCAGTCTACAAGAAGGTAGAACTAAAATGTTGAGAGCCAGTCTACAAGAAGGTAGAACTAAAATGTTGAGAGCCAGTCTACTTCTATTAGCAAAAAACTGTGACCCAATCTTATGTTGCATTACTTCACATCTTTCGGCAAATCCTAGTCTTGCTGTTGAAACGTATGTGAATCTTCATTGTTTCTCTTCTCTTCCTCAGCTACTCTGATCCCAGTCCTTACACTTCAGCGTCAGATTCATCCAGCGAATCAAAAGGAAATGCCCATGGTCCATCGTCACTGTCCAGATCATATGACTTCTTGACTTTCTTGACTTCTCTCTCACGTCCCCTTATCACTATATCCCTAATATAATAATCGGCCATCTTTGAAACAATCGAGTCCTGGCCTGCGTCTCTCAATATATTGTCGCTCCACGAAACAACGACCGCTCCTTCCCTTGCCTCCATTCGGGAACACAATGAAAGTACCCAATCCCAATAAATCCCCTTATCCTCATCCCATTCCTCCCAAGTACACGAGTCACAGACGTTGATGAACAACAAGTTCTCCCCAAACTCTAGGTCTGCATGCAGTAAACCATTGTCACTGATACTTAGAGCAACCAAGGAGTCGGGAAAAACCACCTTGTTGTTTGCAAAGTACTCTCCAAGCTGGTTCCTGGATAAATCCAATGACCGTAACAGTTTGAAGCTCTCAAACGATCCGTTTATCGATTTCAAGTTTGCTTCAACCTTTAGCCATCGAATGTGGGGAGAGAACATACTGAGGTCCAACTCTTCCAAATTGAAATCCTTTATGGTAAGCCTGGGAATTGTGCTCAACTCTTGCTCTAGTTGTAAATCGTCGAATGAGAATTCGGTCCGTCCACAAGTCAAGCTCAAGGTTTTGAGCTTGCACCCACCTAAATCTAGGTGTGGAACCTCGTCAGGTTCAATGTCACGTCCATCACAGAAGGTTATGTCTGCTGTCTCGAGGTTGGTGCACCCAATCAATTCTGCAGACAAACAGTCGAGTTTCAACGACTTGAGATTCCCACACTTTATGCTGGCGTTTTTGCAGCACCCGCGATTGTCGCTATCATTGTGTTTGTAGGCCAACTCGAATTTAGTGAGTTTGGGGCAGTCGAAAACATCGATTTGATCAAATGTTATGTCCAGCCTAAACACTTTCAAGTTTGGTAATGCCAACGTCAAATCGATCGCGTCACCTCCATAATTGCATACACTTAGCTCCTCAAGACTTGGTGGGATATTCGCCAAAAATTGATGTAGGTCTTCATAGTGCCAGATCTCTATGTAGAGCTTAGTGAGATGAGGAAGACTCGCGAGTCCATTAACCAGGGTAAGCCAGTTTCCCTCATATTCATGAGCAGTGAGCTCCTTTAGGTGACCATTTTTAAAAACGTAGTAGTCATGCTTGATTTGAAGTTCCTCCAACTCTGGGAATTGTCTATTGATGAACACACTATAGTCGACCTCCTCCTCTGAATCATCGGGATTTTCCAAAGTATCCAAGATGTAATCAACCATCACTGGCTCCTCAGTACATGAAACAGTTAACCGTCTCAAAGTCTTCAAGTCCAATAGATCATCCAAGACAAAGGTTTCATAGTTGACAATTTCAAGTTCTTGTAGCGAAGGCCACCGATTGGCAATACCCAAATTCCGAGGACATGTGGGGATGCGAAGAAACTTCAAGGTATCACACTGTTGTATGGAAATCTCTAGAGGCTCTGGAACCGACTCATCGTGATCATCGGATAACCTTAGGACTTCTAAACCTCGTGGAACAAAAGGAAGTTTGTAGTTGGTATGTATTCTCTTGAGATTCGGGGGAAACTCCCAATTTTTAACTTTTATATCACCGATAACAAGCGTTTCCAAACTCTCAAGGTGCAGCAAGTAACGTAGATTCACTTTCCCACCCACAATACGAAGTTCCCGAACACGAGGAAACTTGATGTGCGACCAACAATTCAGCTGCGTAGTAAAGCTGTCCACAGTCACGGCAGAAAGATCAAAGGCGTAGTTTCTGAGTGGGACGTTCAAAGTCTCCAAATTACAAGGAGGGAATCGAGTCCCAATCAATCTGCCGGCTTTGAATGAACTAATACAGGAGGGAAACGAATCAACAGAGTCTAGATCAAAAGTTACATCATTGCGAATTCGCACATTCGCTTTTTCGATTCCCCTAAAGTTTTCGAATCCCCTAACGTTGTCGACTGTATATCCATCGAAAGTCGCCAGTGCATCTGAAAAAAGCTGGGGGGTCCATTACTGAAGATGGAAGAAGTTCGAGTAACTCAAGTCCAAAGTTTTCGGTGAGTAGCCCTTGTTATACTGGGAAAAGACCCGAATTTCCATGTGGTGCGGGTCTTCGCTGAGGTACTCAACATCAGGAAGATTCTCGTTGTACCCCCACTTGACCTCAGGGTAACAACAGCGGAGGGCATAGTCGCCCATTATCGGCAAACCCCGGAGATTGAGATATTCATCGGGAGGCAAAAAATCAACTATGCTATGGAGAACCTCTGTAGGGAGATCAAAAAGTTGCATAAATGCATAAACGATGGGTATCTGTTGCTGTGAAAAGTTGAAATTTTACATGTTGAGAGATTCCAAAAAATTATGATCAAGGACATTTGCAAGGTCGAGCATCATACATCGAAATGCCCACATTGGCTCGAATAACGAAATTAAATACAAAAAACGAAATTAGATACAAATAACGAAATTGAATACATTCTTCCGCACAGGTCGATTCATTACGAATTATATGCAGGAATGAGATAGAGTCTGCTGCTACAACAAAAGGATATTCCTTCCATTCCTAGAGAATAGATTCCTTAATTTTCTGTTCCTAGACTATCTATAGACATCTATAAACTATCTTTGGTAAGATAACTAATTGCTGACACTACTGATTCACCAGGACAAGCTCCAAAGAATGGCTGCGAAAAGCTGAAAGTTGTTGCACCCCATCGAAAAAGATAATAGGTTTCAACTTAACCACACTCAGGTTGACCATATTCCTTCACTACTAAGTCTTGGTTGAAGACATCTGTGCTAGATGGTAAGGTGGTTGGGGAGCTGATAAATGACAGAAAACAGTCAGTATTCTGAGGAGCCAACTGCAGATAAAAGGGTGTGAATTTACTAGCCAGATCCAATTCCCAGATAAGCCGATTATAAATTTGGCTGCGAAAAGTCACCAAACGTATTCTCAAGGTTATCAGCAAAACTCATCCAGTTGTGTTGAATATGAAATAAGAAAGCTCTCCGTTTCACTCGTTTACATATGTACCAGATTACTGTACACTTTGGAAGTTCTATCAAAAATACTGGTATTGACAAGGAGTACTACATATACATGTACTCTAGTCTCAAATCACTCAATTTCGCTTCGCTCAATTGCTCGCTGCTCAATTGCTACATTTTCATATCATCTATGGTATTAACATTATAAAAATTACTTGTGCTTATTAAATCCTTCCTTACTTCTTCTCCTTCTTCTTGTCATTGTCTCCCTTCTTCTGTCTGCTTCCCTTTGGAACTCTTGCTAACCAGTAGAAGAAAATGGTAAGCAAGATGTTGATCGCAATGAATGCAACAAAAATACCAAAGTCTCTCCATCTCTGGTTGTATGGCGAGTTGACCTGCGCCAAGAATGCATTGGTGTCGTTCAACTGACAGAACTTACAGTTCTCCTTGGCACTCTCGTTGGCAACGTATCCTCCAGCCAATTGTATGTAGTCCTTAAAGTAAGCTCCACATGTTTGACCAGACGATGGCTGCACAGTCAACAACTCGTAATCAGAACAGGTGACCTTGTTGTTGGCCAAACCAGTACCCAAAATACCCTGGACCCAGTAGGTCAAGGGGTTCGCCCTGTACATAAAGATCCAGAACCTAGGCATCTTGTCGGGACCCGCCAAAACACCACAGAAAAGCAAACACAAGGTAAAGAGCAACGTCGCTATATTCGCAGCATTATCAATCAACTCATTGAATGAGATACACAATTGTCCCATGGTAATGGTGTACACATAGAACCCAATAATGTAAAGCCACATCAAGACACCACGCTGGTTAACCTGGTCAGTAGGAATGGCATTTCTGTAGAGTCCAACAGGGTAGTACCAGCAAAAGAATCCAATGGTACCAAGAGCAATCTGAACAGGAATCTCGGAGGTGATCTGGGCAGTGATAAAGGCAAGCCAACTAAAGGTTCTCGATGGTGATTCTCGAGTCTCGTAAACATCTCTCTGCTTGACGAAAATCGGCAACATCTGGTCAACCAAGGTGTTGAACTGAAGCGTAAACATAAACACCGAAAACATTTGGTTCTGCATACCCTGCATCGACAAATCAGCCTTGAAAAACGAAAATCCATTGAAAAGCGTCGTGGTAACGGTCAAAATCAACTTGGAGTAAATGTACATGGGGTTTCTCCAGTTCTGAATAAACACTCTGTGGGAAACAATCAAGTACTGCTTCCAGAATGGAGCAGCATATGTCTTGTCAGCATCAGGAACCTTGTCAACAGGAATCTTGGACAACTCAACCTCCATGTGGTCCAACTCAGCACGAACTTCCTTGTACTGTTCAGAGTTTCTCCACACGTCAAAGTAGTTTTGGTTGGCCTTGGAACCTGGGGCAGCTCCAACAACCTCCAACATCCACTCAGCAGGGTTGGCTTCCTTCGGGCATGGGTGCGATCCGTGAGACTCAAAGTAGTTGATCAAGGTGGAAAAGTTCTCACCCATGTCACCAAAGTAGACAGTCTGTCCACCCTTCTGGAGGAAAAGCAAACGGTCAAATTCCTGCAACAAAAGAGCCGATGGCTGGTGGATGGTACACAAAATAGCTTGGCCGTGGTCACACAACTTACGCATCAACTTACAAATAGACCATGCAGTTTGCGAGTCCAAACCAGAGGTGGGCTCATCCAAAAACAAAAGAAGCTTGGGCTTGGCAACCAACTCAACACCAATGGTCAATCTCTTTCTCTGCTCAACATTCAAACCTTCACCTGCAACACCAACCATGGCATCGGCATACGAGCCCATTTCCAAAAGATCAATGACGTACTCAACATATTCATCCTTTTCCTTCTTGGAAACATTGGAGGGCTGTCTAAGATAGGCCGAAAACCTAAACGCCTCACGCACAGTCGAGGTTGGCAAGTGCAAATCTTGTTGTTGAACATATCCAATAGAACGCTGGAAAGAACTGTCCAATCCATGGCCATTCACCATGCGGACACCATCAGTGATGACACCAGTGGTCAATCTCTCCGACAAACAATTCAATAAAGTGGTTTTACCGGCACCCGAGGATCCCATCAATGCAGTCAACTGTCCTGGCTTCACCCATCCGTCAACGTGGTCCAAAATAACACGGTCCTCAGACTTAATCTTGACCTGGTAGGTGAGATCCTTCCAGTGGAAAATGTTTTTGGAGGTGGGGATTTCCTTCTCATCACTGGATGCAGAGGCCGAGGAGGCTTCCTTCTCGGCAATTCTGGCATCCTCGTAGGCAATCTTTTCATCAACAGGACCGGATTCAACATCAGCAACCTTTGGAGCTTGCTTCTTGGCCAACTTTTTACGCTTTCTAATGGTGGACTGCAAGTACAAGGCGACTTCACCCTTTTGCATGGAACCCTTGTTGATCTCAGTCAACAAAACGTAAACACCAAGGAAGAACACAATGAAACCAATGGTGATACCGAGGTTTCTCCACTTGTGAGCATGCGAATAACGGTAAGATTGGGTAATGTAGTCAGAACCATTCACCACACTCAGCCCTGGAACAGCACCAACAGTGCTACAAATCCTCTCATCGGCACCAACATTAGAATAGTTGGGGCCCGCTGGGAGGTAGGCTGAACACTCAAATTCACGGTTGTGGAACTCATTAACCATCAAACTCTCAAACACATAACCAACCGGGTTGATGTAGTTGATCCATCTGGACCATCCCAACATCTTCGGGGTAGGAATAGCAAAACCAGTGTAGATAACCATCGCAGAAAGAATCACGGAAGCAGGAGTCATGGCCTGGGCCAACGACGTGGAAACAGCACCCAAAGAACGGAAAATGTGCGACATGGCAAGCGTACACATAAAGCACATCAACCAGTAAAAGAAAAAGTTACCAGGAGTTCTTCTCAAGTTCACCATAAAGTACATGGCAAAGTTGAAGGTGGTGGACATCAAGAGCTTTGTGGGCAATTCGGTGATAATGGATGCAAACGCATCAGCACTTGGTCGGTACAAAGCATACTTTTTGTGCTTCTCCACAATCTCTCTGGCCTCGAAAAGAGCAATAATCTCCAAAAGCGAAGCAAAGGCATTAAACAAGACAGCAAAGAAAATGGCAGCACCACGGTAGTAAAAAGTATCGGTGGTAGACTTCAAATTGAAAAACACAGAGGACAAGATCAAACCCATGACGGCCTGCATCACGATCGAAACAACCACGATCGACGGATCTCCCTTGGTACGCAACCAGTTTCTATGCATGATACACCTGACTTGCATAAAGAAGGAGACAGTGTATGAACTCTTTGGGTTGGTGTGGTTGGACTGCTTGGCAACATGGGCCTGGTGGTACTCTTCCTTGTACCCACCAGATTCCACCTCCTCAAAGTAGTCGTCAATCTTTTCAGTGAGGGCTCTGTACTCAGGCGACAGTCTCCATCTCTGCTCAAACTCCTCGGAAGTGCGAGGCACCGAGTCCTCAAAGCCCGGGCGGGCCACACGCTCCGAAGGGTTGGTCAACGAAGTGAGAAAGTCGGCAGTGGTTTGTCTCTGTGGACAGTCCCAACCCATATTGATGAAAAACTCCTTGGCCTTGTCAGCTCTTCCGAAAAAGATTTGGCGACCCTCGTAAAGCACAATGGCATTGTCAAAGAGGTCGTAAGCGTCCTGGGAACACTGGTAGATGGCAATCAAGGGCGTAATGTCCAACACCGCGGCCGATGTCTTTAATGCACGAATAAACTCCAAGGCGGTGGCAGAGTCCAAACCTCTGGTTGCGTTATCCCAACACTGGAGGTTGGCACCGGACAACGAAGCCTCGGCAATCGACACTCTCTTACGCTCACCACCAGACACACCTCTCACGAAATCGTTACCAACATTGGTGTAACGGGTGTGCAGCAAACCATAAGTGGCCATGTACACGGCCGCCATGTGCTTGGCATAAGTCTCACGGTCGACATTGGTGCCTCTGTTCTGAGGGGTTCTCAATCTGGCAGCAAACTCCAAGGTGTCACCCACCTTCAAGTTTGGAAAGTGCACATCGGTTTCTGCCGAGTAGATGACATCACCACGGTGATTCTTCTTGATATCTTGTGGAGTCAACCCACTGTAGGTGATTTTCGACTCCTCAGCAACGTGGAAACCGTAGGTGTGGGCAGCAATGGTCTTCAAAAGGGTCGAACAACCGGAACCTGGTCTACCCAAAACCACGGTCAATTCACCTGGCTTCATAATGGCATCCATTGGCTTCAAAATGTCAAAGTAGACAGAAGGGTCGCGCTTCTTGACTGATCTAATAAATTCAGTTCCAAGCTTCATAAGCTGGTTAGCAACCGTAGGCTGGTAGTCAAAGTCCGACATGATACCATAAGCTCTAAGGTCTCTGTAAGCAACACCCAATTTGGAGGGTTTGTAGTAATCTGGGTCCGAATCCATGACTTTACGGATATTCTTGACCCACAACTTGGAGTCGAAATTCTCCGAGTTTGGGTCCAAGGCCTCGATATTTGTCTCTTCCTCAAATGGCGACACACCAGGCACCTGGGACATGTTTGTGAGGTACTTCTTGAGCGCAGCCGCTGAGGAAGAAGTTGTTGTGCGCAGCAACTGGTGCTGCTTATCAAAAGACTCTTGGGTAAAAGTACGCGCCAACTCTTGCACTTCATCGGCCGCATGGCCGCTAAAGCCCTGGTACTCATTGACTGTTTCAATGTCAGAGTTGGAGCCACTTTCTGAACGATGCGTGGGGGAATCTTTGATGCCTTCACTCATTGTTTGGGATGTGGTATAAAGTGCAAATTAGTGCGGGACCTTTTATTTATATCTGTTTTCTAGGCGTCCCTTTTAGTAGCGCTTTTCTTGGGTGAAATTGCAGCTTCGGAGCGGGGGCAAAAAAAAAATCTGTGCCGAACCGATACGAGAGCAAGAAAAGATGAGGCTGAGCGACACTTTTACGATCTATGAATGAAAAGAAATTAGGTGGTGGAGTGTAAAGTAGAGGGAGTTGAGGGAGACGGGGAAACAATGAGATAACGAGAGAGGAGAGAACGAGAGAGGAGAGCTGAGGGAGAGGTGGAAGTACCAAGAAATTACACACGGGAATATGGAGATAACAAGGACTTAAGGGACTTAACAAGGACTTTGAGGAAATTGAAGAAAATAGTTAAATTGACCAAATTTGATGGAAATGTCTCAAAGGCCTAGAAACTTGAAGGAAAACCCTTGGCCTTCCATCACGTTTCCCAATTTCTGGCATCTCGTTTACGTTAAACGACATTAATGATTGCAAAGACACAAAAGTATATGTAAATAAAGAGGGTCGATGCTGAAAAATCAAACAAAACCAAGACAACCAGCACCATTGACACTCAATTATTGGCAATTGGATGTCTGGGGGTTCAAAGACTTGGTGTGGAAGGTTGCCAGAACAAAGCACCTGCAAGTATCAGAAACTAGCAACTCCAAACAATGTTGGCTCATCGCGCAATGTCGCGCGACACGAACGGACATAGAAAACCCGTTTCGGAATCTAAAAAGTCCCGACCCGAAGACCCGCATGTGAAGCACTGATAGTGAAAAAGTAAAGGTCAAACAGTGAATATAGAGATAGTAGATAGTATAGAGAAGAGATAGTATAGAGTAGAGATAGTAGATAGTAGAGATAGTAGATAGTAGAGATAGTAGATAGAATAAAATAGATAGTATAGAGATAGTAAGAGATAGTAAGGAGAAAGTAGATAGTATAGAATAGATAGTAAGGATAGAGGTAAGAGACAAGGAACAATGTAAAATAACGTCAATGTTATTGGACCAGGGAATGTTAATTTTAGACGCGCCACTGTACCTGATACTGCAAGCTGATACGGGTGGCAAAAGGTCTAGTCTCACAATCGGAACGGAAATTTTTCGTGTTCCGAATATTAGGGACGAAGGAGCCGATTAGTAATGGTAGTTTGAGAAGCAAATGAGTAAAGTTTGAGAAAAGAAAAAGAGCAACAAGCAAGAGAAGGGGTGGAGAAGGGCGGAGAGGTGAGAGGTGAGTGGAGTGATGGTGAAATGTGATGGTAAAGGCTGATAGTGAAGGCTGATAGTGAAGGCTGACAGTGAAGGGTGATGTGAAGAGGAGGGAGGAAGGGTGGCAAATTGGAGGCAATTGGAGGGGAAAAGGAAGTAATTCGGAGTATGAATTCGGAAGAGAGGAGGAATGCAGGAGAAGTACATCGTGGTAATTGCAACGTGAATCACTTTAAATGACGTCAGGAAAAACCCTCTTATTGTTGACCAAGGCTCGTGTGCTTTGATGGGTGCAAACTGATGCGGGTCGACCAAGGCCTGGTTGAGCAAGCAAGGGAATAAACTTTGAGGGCAAGATTGACCAAGATTGCTCAAGGGTTGGGTGAGACATGGTTGACAGGGAGGGTTGAAATTTGAGGGCAATTGTACTTGAATAGAGTGACTGATTTTCTAAGTAATCATGCCATCACTTTTTTTCAAATGACCAATTTCCCACGTTGCTCCGGGGATCTCCACATTTCAGAGAACGGCTTTACATTGTTAATGAAAGAAGAAGAAAGAAGCAAGGTGAAAGGTGAATGAAGAATGAAGAATGAAGACTGAAGAATGAAGAATAAAAGATGAATGAAAGATGAAGATGAAAGATGAAAGATGAAGGAAGAACAGAAATTTTGGAAAATCAAATTTTTCACTCAATCTTTCTCATAGTATTTCCTTCATACAGTCTTCTTCGAATAGTACTCGAACTATTCTCGAATCCCTGGTATTTTTTCCTCCATTCTTGCTCACCTACTTACCGGTCCACCTACCTGTCTACTTACCTGTATACTTACCTGTATACTTACCTGTCTACTTACCTGTATACTTACCTGTATACTTACCTGTCTACTTACCTGACTCACTCACCTCCTTAATTCTTCCCTTCCTTTATCCGCTTTGTGGGGTGCGGATCTATGGAATGGCACATGTCAAGTGAACACTTTGGGATTTTTATTGTCTTTCAATCTTCCGTGTCTTTGTTTCATCATCTATTTTCCTTCAAATCTCCTGCACATCGTTGGTCTTTTTTCGTATGTCTGCTCCTGCACATCGTATACTTTATTTCGTTTATGTCGTTTATCGTATAACCACTTCATCGTTTATAAATAGACTTGGTTTGTAGTGTGCGAAGGCGTGTACAGGCGATATGTGTAGGGGCGATATGTGCATAGGCGATATGTGTACGAAGGCGATATTTGCGATATTTGTACGCTAGGCGATATTTGCATTGTCATTGACTTCTAGTCTCTGCACAATACTGATTCACTTATGTTTCCTCCTCTTCTTTCACTACTTTTCTATCTTTGCGTTTGTACCTCTACATGAGTGTTATTATGATCGTTCGATGACAGAACTCTATCATCGCCGTCTTCGTTCATTCTTCTATTGAATGCTTGTGTAGTCGATTATGTAATGAAAAGAGACATAAACAGTAATCAGTCGTACCCTAGTTATACAAGACTTCTCATTCTGACTAGTTTCTCAAACTTTTACTATACTCACACATAAACTTTAAATCTGTCTACACTTGCATAGATGAGCGAAGCGAATCTATGCCTTGTTCTTCTCTACACTCGCATAGATTCGCTCCGCTCATCTATGCTTCTATGCTTCTATGCCTGACTCAAAACATCCATATAAATTACCGAAAAATCTGTAAAGAGCTGCCTGCTTCATCAATCAAGGGTTGTCACATTCAACTCATGATCAATACACTCAGTACTACTCGCATTTCCTGCCTCTCCCTCACTCTCAGTCATATCGGGAGTACAGTCCAGTGACTCGTTCGGTGAGCTCTGTGAACTCTTCAGTAGAACCCTTGCCTCCACTTCCATGTCACGGTAGCAAAAGTATTGTGTGTCCACACACTCCACCTCGAAATGTGCTCCCGGGTACCCAAACCATTCGGGTTCGTTGATTTCCCAAATACGGTGTGAGGCATGCTTCTGATCAAAGCAGAGTGCAAACGCCTCGCCGTGTCTGCTTTTGTGTTCGCGCACCGCTACAAAAGCCCCGTCCGTCCCAATAAAACCTTCTCTCGCAGTGGCAGGGTTTCCCAACATCACCGCCAAATTCATTGAGTGTTCAATCGTGTTACATGAGGGGGATGGAGCATACCTCTTTTTACACGAGGACCGAAACTTGAAAGAATCTTCCTGTAAAAAGTTCTTCCCTAGCTTGTGGTTTTTCAAGAGAATAGGGAAAAGAGGTCTCAGAATACCTTCAATTTCGATTTTAGCATCCCCACGTTTGGGTTTACCGCCTCCTTGAATCTTGTACTCGAAGCCATGGGTGTTTAGGATTGTCACAGGAAGGATTAAAGTGCTAACTGTATCTGAGGGTGAAACACGAAGAATCCCACAGTCGATGTGACGCAAGTTATTCTTTGTACCATGGGCACGGTGTATTAATCTGAGGTCATCCATGACACCACCTGCGCCCAACTTTCCAACACTGGGCCTTCTGATCATTTTGGTCAGTTCGTATAATTCCAGATAAACTGCCTCATTCCAAAGAGCAGACCTCCACCATGCCAAATTTGGTGCTGAGGACCACCCGTTATAGATTTTGGTCATGTATTCATTTTTTATGATGTTAGTCATTAATCCCGGCATTAATACACATTCATCGTGGTACATCCACTTCATTGCCTCTAGTGACTGTGGAAACGGGCGGTACATAATTCCAAGCAACATCATGTAAGCATACGAAAAGTAATCATCCAAGTCATTTTGCCTCACCAATTTATCGATAACACCCTTGACTTCACTAGCAGTGGGTTTCCGCTGTGATTGCATGTTTTTAGGGTACCACTTAGACTCCTCGTCCCCACAAAGCTGAATTTCACTAAACAAAGCAGGTGAGCTGTGTGTCAAGGTAAACGGGGCTCCGTCTCCCCAACTACTTGCGGCCATGCTCAAGATACTTGCCTCACTATCTGTCAATTCCCCTTTCCAAACGAATTCTCCTCCATCTGATAATAAAACAGCACACTGCGGTGTAATGGTACGAGTATCCATCTTTCCGGAAAATTTGGCATAACGCTCATTCAAAAACTGGCGATTGGTGACTAAAACATGTTCGTCCTTATAGATGACCTCGTTGGGGTTATACTCAACGTGCTCGCCGTCTTTAACAATATAGTAAAGTCTCAAAAGATTATAGATCAAACTGATGGACTTCTTTTTTGCACTTGTTGACTCCATGAGCAAACTAGATCCAACACCGTGCAAATTCCCAAGCATCGTTAGTTTGTTAAAGGTTGTCAAATGTCCACATTCTTTGCCTTTGTCCAATACGTTCACATTGAATCTTTTTTCAAAACCATAAGTCAAGTTGCCAGTTCTAGGAAGCAACGAATCCTTCTCAAAAGCATCTGGGAACGTCCCTTGTAAAAACTCCATAGTTAGTTCGCTCAGTCAAGCAATTTTCAACCCTTTATAGTGCATTCAAGGAATAGGGAGTGGAACTTAGAGTGTGGTCAGCTGAGTATTCAAGTACTAAAATGCTAAAGTAAGTTCAAGGATCAAGTTCAATTTTAACAGAAGTGAGCTGAAATTCAAGCTGAAGAAATCAAAATGAAGTACTGGGAATCAAATTTAAAAACAAGACAACTTCTCATGAGCTGAAAACACTTGACACCCTCATGCATTTTTTCATAACAAGCATAAAAACTTGTAAAGTGTCATTAAAACTTGTGGAGCGTTGTATTCAGAAGGGATGAAACGGGATTCACTCATGGTTGACAATTAAGTAAAGCTTTAGGATGAACTTTCATTTTGCGATAACAACCCAATTTCATGTCAATGGTAAGGTGTTGAAAGCCTTGAACTCAATTCAACGAGGAGGCAATGTTCAAGTTAGGCAGTTTTGGGGAACAAGGATAGACATCAATTGGTTGATTGCGAATTTCAAAAAAAGCAAATCCACGAGTATCTAGTAATGTTGATGAATAGCAAACTTAGGAAGATTGATTGATCCGTCATTTTTTCCAATGGGACCCGCTCATCTGGTTGTCAATCTTCCTAAACTCAACAATAAATCACTTCCTCTCCTATTCAACAATTGAAGCATCTTTATATGTTCTTCAGGGCCCAGTAGAGCGATGATAGCCCATATGTGAAACAATGCTGTTGGAATCTCATAGATGTAGTTTTGTAAATCTTATTGGCTGTGGCTCACCGCAAGTAGTCCGTGTAGGTATTTAGCAATATTTCATGATTACAATGGTTAACTAATAACTTTTAGATTTCATTAAAAGTTATGTAAGCAAAATACCTTGTAGAAATGTTATGTAAGAATGTGTTGGTGCTTACGTGATATTCATAAGATTAAGAGTCGATGCGATGAGCTGACATAAATGTTGGCATTTCATCATATCACCTAAAGCTTCACTAGTCAATACACCCTTTGAAATCTGATACTAAAAAATTAGTTACTTTATTTTGCCATGTTTCATGATTAATTTCAAGTAACTGCAAATCTCACAAACCTATTCAAATGTTCTCTTCCAGTCAGATACTAATAAGTATAGTCAGATACTAATAATCAATATCATTATTTGAATGCGTTCAATTCTCATTATCATTAAAATTCTTGAGATCAATTATCTTGATAATCGCTCTTTTTTTTCAACTCATCATGCACTACGGGCCAGTTACTGCCCTTAAAATCTCCGGCAACCTTGTGATTGCGGGCTACGGCCCCATTCTCAAGGTATTCCGCACGGAAAGCTCTGTTCCAATCTTTGAAGAGCGCATCTTTGAGCGCAACAAGATCCATGCCATCGGAGTGTACCACAACATGCTTGTAGCCGCTGGAGGCCGTTCGTTTGCGGTGATGAACCTCGATAATCTCCAGAAAGTGCCCGAGAAAGCAATCAACGAGTGGATCACAGCGGTTGAGTTTCTCAACGAGTCCACTTTGCTCATTCTAAACTCCCACAACACCATCTACAAGGTGGATTTGGGCTCATACCAGTTGGTTGAAAAAATCCACTGCAATGAGCAGTCATTGTTGTACTCCGGCTCCATACGAGTTGCAAACGACCACGTGTACGTCGCTGCGGGTACTGTGATGCACGGAGCGATAATATGGGACCTTGGGTCCAGAGAAATCGTGTGCAGACTCACTGATCACGAGGGCTCCATCTTTGGTGTGGAAATCGATGAGAACGCAGAGTACATTGTCACGTGCTCAGACGATCGGTCGGTCAAGTTGTACGAGTTCGGGCCGAGCCCAAAGTTGGTGGGGACCGGCTGGGGACATGGTTCGAGGATTTGGAAGTTGGCATTTGGGAAGACTACAAAGGTAGCAAAAAAGGGTACCTTTTTTGCTAGTTTTGGCGAGGATTGTTCTGCTAGAGTGTGGAGATTTGGGGAGGAAGGATATAGGGAGGGAGAAAATGGGGAAGTTAAAGAGGGAGGATACGAACTTACCCAAGAACACACCTTTGAACATATTCATTCTGGTAAAAATGTGTGGGCAGGTGATGTTTCTGATTCTTGGTTTGTTAGTGGAGGTGCTGACGGCGTGATTAGACTTCATGATATCAGTACAAACAAGGTGACATACTTGGGAAACGACAAGGTACGTGCATTGACAGGCACAAGCAAAACATCCGTCAAGCAATTCACGCAATGTGGACAACTCACAGTGTGCATCAACTCTGATGGATCTCTCTTCACTATGGGTGAAACCATCAAGGCCATACCTTATGAGGATTCGTCTAAATTAGCACAATTTGCAATCATGAGATCTTTGGGAGAAAGCACTGTTGTAATTGCTGCCCGTAATGGAGATTTACTTTTGGTGGATGTTATCCGTGGAACTAGCTACTGGATAAAAGACAAGTTTCTTGGATCCTCCAAGGTCACCAACCTTTTGGTGGCCCCAAGTAAGAGCGGTTATATTACTCTAGTGGACTCTCCTAATCCACGCATTCCTTTTGTGGTGAGGGTGATAGGGGAAGCGAAAAAAGAGGAAGAGCTTTTGTTGGAGCAGCCAGCTCAAACAAGCTTTAC
This sequence comes from Kodamaea kakaduensis, assembly GCA_030558435.1. Classification (NCBI taxonomy): domain Eukaryota; kingdom Fungi; phylum Ascomycota; class Pichiomycetes; order Serinales; family Debaryomycetaceae; genus Kodamaea; species Kodamaea kakaduensis. The sequence continues at coordinate 37,969 of JAJMSN010000060.1, forward strand.
CACCACCCATATGGTATATGATGAGAACAACCAATGGATAATTGTTGCTTCGAGATACGTTACAGTTGCAGTATACGACATTTCCAACGCCTGCAGTCCCGTTTCACTTTCTGCAATCTTCAAAAAGTTGAGTGTTGGTGATACCATCACATCCATCAGCATCATCAAATCCACAAAGAATTGTGTGACATTACTCATCACTGTGCGCGACGGTGTCTACATGATTGCTGAGCTCTCCAAGACAGACTCCTTCAATGTGCATATTCTCCACTCCAATAAACTTGTACGTGGGTACCTCGAAGGTGGGTACCTTGACGAGCAAGGCGACTTGGTATTGTATGGATTCAAGTCGTCTTGTTTCTATGTATGGAACGAAACAAAACTGAGTCAGATCATCAGCACATCATGTGGAGGATCCCATAAACTGTGGGAGTTTAGACGTTTGGAGTCCAACGGCTTTGCATACAGCCTCACATATCTCGAGAAACTGGGTCTTGTCACCAAAGAACTTACGAGCAGATTTCCAAATTATGGTTTGATTAACACTGGTACTCATGGAAGAGAAATCAGGGATGTTGCGGTGGGACCTGAGCCCACCAATGGGAAATCGCGCATCTTGTTGACGGCATCGGAGGACTCCATTATTCGTATGAGTGAAATTAGCAAAGACGGTATAAGAGGTCGCTGGAGCATGAATAGTCACGTGTCGGGACTCCAACGAGTCAAGTTTTTGAGCGAGGCCCTTGCTGCGAGTTCGGCTGCAAATGAGGAATTCATTATGTGGGAACTTGGGTGGTTTGATGACTTGCCTGTGATGAAGGAACTCGCACGTTTAACGCCAACCAGTGAGAACCCAGATTTGCGAATCATGGATTTTGCATTTGTGCCAAAGGACACCGGATTTCTTATCTGCACAGTGTACTCGGACTCCACCATCAAGATTTGGAATTTCCATGGAACTTTCACCTTGGTTGCACAGGGCTTTTACAAGACATGTTGTATTTTGAATGTGGACATTCTCAATCACGGTGGAAAGTGTTACCTCCAAATATCCACCACAGATGGGCACTTGACTATGTGGGACATTTCAAATGTGGAAGTTTCAAAGAGTCTTGGAAAGCCTCTCTTTTCTCAGCAACTTCATCAGAATGGTATCAAGACCGTGGCTGTGGTTCCTAATGGCAATGGATATTATGTGATTACTGGAGGTGACGATAATGCGTTATCATTGTCGCAGTTGACGTTTACTGATGGAGCTGTTCTCAGGACCATTGAATTTGTTCTGGGTGCCGCGTCCTCCACCATCACGTCGATTGCGTGGGTGAGGCCAGATGAGTGTCACGTGACATCGGTCGACCAGGTTGTGAGGCGATGGAAGTTTGGAGAGGAGGGATTGACAGCAGTTGGGCAGTTCTTTACAACGGTAGCTGATACTGGGTGTTCTGATGAGTATGAAGAGGGGGGAGAAGTGGTGAGTGTTATTGGTGGTGCGGGATTGTCGGTTATAAAAAGGGAGGAGTTCAAGAACAAATGAGCGAAGCGAATTTGTTGAGGTTATGAAGACAAATTCATGAACAAATGAGGTAGCCCGTTTGTTCTTCAGAGTATCAAGAAACCTTATCTTGATGTGTAATGATTATAAGGTCTATATAGATAATAGAGTGACCAATAGAAAGTGATAAGAAAAAGAGCCAAGAAAGTATATAACCATTACTGATGTAAAGTACTTCTACAACAGCTCATACCATCGTTCATTCATATAAAATATCCATAAAATAAAACAACATCCTCGAAATGTTGCATGCGTCATAAAACCTAATCTTAAAACCCTAAAACCTTAAACGTTCTTCTGGTCAACAACCTTCAACTCAAGGGAAGTGCCACCAGTGCAATCGTTGTCGGCCAAAGAGTACTTGTCACCACCCGATGGACAAGCCTTCCAGTTCGCCTTACCATCGTGGTACAAGTCACCGTTCTTGATGGAGAATCCCAGGGAAGCGGCCTGGGTTCCAAATGGTGCAACGCTTCCCAACTCACCGGTGTTGCTGTCGTAGTAGACTCCACGGCCGTCCTGGTCAACCATGGTCCCGTCTGTGTTCAATGTGAAGACAACGTCCTTACCCTCATCACCTCCCACAGCGAAAACGTGTGGGTGGGAGTCAACCTTCTTGATAGCACCGTTCTGGAACTTGGAACCCGAACGGATGGTGATCACACTGAATTGAACCTTTCCGTTGGAAGAGGCAGCGGTCGCGGTGGACTTTGCAGTTGTGGTAGCTTTGGTGGTGGCTGCGGTGGTTGCCTTGGTGGTGGCAGTAGTTGCCTTGGTAGTAGCTTGGGTGGTGGCCTTGGTAGTGGTGTGGGTGGTGGCTTGGGTAGTTGCCTTTGTGGTGGCAGTGGAAGACGCCTTAGCGGAAGAGGTGGAAGGGTTAGAGACCTGCTTTGCCTGGTTAAGACGGAGATCAACACCCTCTGGACCATTGTTTACCAACTGCTTGTTTGCATCGTAAGAGAATCCACTGCTCTTGTAGGTCAAGCTCTCGTCACTGGTACCAAAGTTCTTGTCTGGGGAGTCGGACTCCACGAACTGGTTGTTCTTGATGGTGACAAATTTCTTGGAGGATGGGTCATACAAGGCATTGTCGTCTGTCAAGATGTAAGTGGTGGCCTCGTTACCGCTTCTGAGGTAAAGAGTGCCATCGCTAGTGACAATGGAGTTGTACTGAACATCACTGCCGGATCTGATGACCAACAAGGTGAAGCTCTGGGCTGCGGCGGCAATGGCAGCCATGGTCATAAAAGTAAAAGTCTTAGAGAATTGCATATTGATTGTGTTTGATAATGATGAGAAACATAACTGGAGGGGGGCCTTATATACTTTTTTTCACGTTAAGAGACCCCGAATTTGCAGCCATCTAATTTTAGCAATGTGCGCTGACGTCACCTGTCAAAATCAACAAAAGTATAAAAAATACATCTACAAAGGTTACAAAAAAAGGGTCATGAAATGGAGATAGTCTAATTAACGTCACTGTGCATAGGAGAGAACGTTCAGGGTCATTGTGATGAAGTGGAAAGTACATAGAATAGAATACAGAAAAGATCGAAGACAATATATGATTGAGACAATAGATAGATAGAAGATAATAGATAGAAGATAATAGATAGAAGACAATAGATAGATAGAAGACAATAGTAGAGTTAGTACAAAAGATAATAGAACGAAGCCCGCTGGAACCGAATACTCTTGGACCATTGCTGGATATTGTGGAGATTTGCAGGGGCCATGCTATTTTTAATCGTATTCCTTCTCGGCCATCCTATCCAACAAATTGAAACGAGGCTCTCCACTTTATCCGGTCTAGCGCCGTGCAGTAAGCAAACCCTTGCCTCCAGCAAGTGTTGATTGTCAGACGATCCCCTATTCATTAGAGTTTAGATCGAAGTCAATCGTGCGATATACGATTATTTTGAGGCGTATTTTCTCTAGTCCAGAGTGGAAAAGAAATTGAAACCTGAATGTAACCAAAATCACCCAATGCAACCAGATTTCATCGTGACCAGATCAATTTTCAGTGGGGGGCACAAAACGCTCACAACGTTGAAGAATGCCCTGGATGCATGGAAGAACGGAAGTCAGAACGGAAGTCAGAACGGGTTCGTTGGAAAGGATCGAGGTGGGGCATTGCTTCGAAAAAGGAAAGGGTTCCTCAAGAGCCATTTTTCCAGGGCGAAGTCCCCCTATTCAAAGCCCCATCACTATTTACATTCTATTAATAACAGCGGGCCTTGACGTTGACAGCGCAAATTACGTGCGCAATAGCCTTGCATTGAGTGGGAAATGTGGCTTAATGATTCTCCATCTCGGCAGAAATTTGTTCCACCCCCAATTCTCAAAAAGTTCCCCATATTACACCCACACTTTTTCTCTTCATCTTCATATGAACTTCAATTCTTCAATCTCTTAATATTCAATTCGCTTCAATTATCTTAGTATCTTTTTCTCTTCATATTCTCTTCTCATATTCTCTTCATTCTTCATATTCTCGTATCTGTTCTACAATGAAATTTTCACTCATGTACATCACTAATTACTTGCATGAAATTTCTCGTCGCATCTCCTATTCTCTTGCTCCTCCTTTCTTACCTCTGCCCACTCCTTTCTGGTTTGTTTGCTGGATTACGTGACGGCAAGAAGTCTCCTATATTTTTATACGGAATTATACATTTAAGGTGGTCTTGATGAATCTGTTCTCTTAGAACAAGTTTTCTTGTTCTTTCAAGTTTTCTTGCTCTCGAGTTCTAGTTGTCTCAAGTTCTAGTTGTCTCAAGTTCTAGTTGTCTCAAGTTCTAGTCTCAAGTTTTACATTCTTTTCATTCCTTCATAATACTAATTCTGCTTCTACATTAAACAATTCGCTTCGCTCATTATTTAATGTTTTCTTATAATTCTCTACACTGAACAATTCGCTTCGCTCATTGTTCAATGTTCTCTCCTCTTGTCAAACTCCACCACAGCCTCCAACAAAACCTTCATTCCCAACTCAATCTCCTCTGGCTTCGAATATTCTGCAGGGTTGTGAGAAATTCCATCCTTCGATGGAATAAAAATCATCGCCGTGGGTACCCTGGTACTTGTCGCACACGCATCGTGACCAGCCCCACTAGTCATTTCCCTCATCTTCTCCTCACCCACCGTCTCCAATGCTGCCTTTCTCACGCACCCAATGCAATCCTCGTGGAACTTGACTGCGGCTGAAGTGTAGATTTGCTCGTACTCAACTCTGGTGTGCATTCCATCCTGTGCAATAGTCCGGAACTCGTCCTCAACCTTGGTTTGGATGGCTGCTCTACCTTCGTCGCTCTCGTGTCTGATATCATACACAAATTCCACAAACTCCGGAATCACATTCACAGCAGCAGGCTCCACACCAATCACCCCCACGCTAAAGAGCCCCCCGAGCTCCTTGGCGATCTCGTTTCCCCTCACCATCATTTTCGATGCCAAAAGTAATGCGTCTGAACGAAACTGCAACGGCGTGGTTCCCGTGTGCTGTGCACGTCCATACACTCGTGTTTTCACCCAGGTGTATGCCTGGGCCCTAGTAACCACACCAATCAACTGGTCATGTTGCTCCAATATCGGGCCCTGTTCAATGTGGAGCTCGAAATATGCCTCAATGGGGTTGGTCTCATACAGTGCAGGCACATCGCCCAAGTACCCAATGCGTTCCAACTCCTCCTTGACTGTGGGCTCGGAAACTCCAGGCTGGTCAATTGCCTTCAATGCATACACTTTTTCCAAAGGAATATTCTGGGCCCAAACCAGCGAGGCCATGATGGACATGGGGAACCTAGCACCCTCTTCATTTGTCCAGTCAATGAGGGTAATTGGGTACTCGGGAACGTAATCGTTTTCCTTCATGGTACGAAGCACCTCCAACCCTGCCGAAACTCCAAGAATCCCATCGTAGCGTCCTCCGGTGGGTTGCGTATCGAGATGCGATCCGATCGCTGTGGGCTTACCCTTCTTTTTTCCGGGGAACTCACTGAAAATGTTCCCCACGGCGTCAACCTTGACCGTACACCCCAAGGCTTTGGTCTCGCTAATTAACCAGTCGCGAACTTGTTTGTCGAGATCACTGAGCGTGAGGCGACAAACTCCGGTTTGGGTGGCTTCACTTCCCCACACTCCTTTGGCTCCCCATTGCGCGGTCTGGTGGATTGTTTGCAACAAGCGGTCTTTTTTGATTTGCATTAGGCGGATGGGGGTTCCTCTGAGCCATCCCGACATATTTATATTATTCACATTATTATTCGTAATTAACTTGTTTTATCTACGGCGGAACTGACTAATGGGGAAATATGATCGGTTAGATTAGGTAATGGATTGGTAAGGATGAGAATGGATGGAATAGATGGAAATTTACGACAAAGGTAGAATAGATGAGGATTGTGAGAATAGATAAGAACATAAGAAAGTAGAAAGTATATGGATGACTGTGTTTGATCAATAAAGTAGCAGAAAGTAGTATGGTAGTTCACAGTTTTTGTTATAAATTGCTGAAAATTGTGAAAATTGTAGAAAGTAGTAGTTTGAGAGTGTCACGTGACCACGCACCGACTTACCTATTCCAGCCTACTCGCTTCGTCCGGTGCCAATTAGGCTATAACAATCGCTTACCCAACCCCGCAGGACTGAACCAGACTGAAACATCACCTATTAGTAAGGTACGATTAATCCTTATCTATTCACGTCTTTTCTGTGACCGCGTATTAAAGATCAGTTGCAGAAAAACTTGGCAGATAAGAAGATGACTAATAGATAAGTGACAATTGTACCTGCGATTGAGATCAGTTTTTCATTATGAGAATGAGGTTGCCGTTGAAATGTAAGACGATAGTCTACATTTGGCGAACTCGATGAGCGAAGCGAATCGAGTGAGTGAGTGAGTGAGTGAGTGAGTGAGTGAGGGAGTGATCGAGTATTTCATCTAGAACACTTATGACGAATTTTTGAAGTTTACCAGAGTCTACATCACAATTGTTAGATTTGTATTATCAAGAAGATACCTATACTTGTGGGAAGACGTAAATTAAAAAATCTCAAATTAACTACCTGGAGCACTTTTTCTGCTCTATATACAGGAATTGGGTACTCTGGCCGAGTTGGTCTAAGGCGCCAGGGTAAGGTCCTGGTCTCTCCGGAGGCGCGAGTTCGAATCTCGCGGGTATCAACCAGCAATTCTTTTTGCACTCGATGAGCGAGGCGAGAAGTACATTTTTAGTCCCTTTTCCTCTACTTCTACAACTTCTCATTCTTCTGCTACATTCTTCTTATACTTCTGCTTTTATTGTGTTCTACCTTTCTTGCGCTTCTTGTGTTGCTTTCTTGTGTTGCTTTCTTGTGTTCTACCTTGTGTTACTTGTGTTCCACTTGAGCTCTCTACGTTTCTTCTTACTATTCTTTATTCTCTATGTACTATTAGATCTCCGACAACCTCAATCTAAACACAGTATCGTTGATCTGCTGCACCTCGTCACAAATGACCTTGTCACGCTCGCCCTGCAACTCCACCATGGGTCTCTTTGTGCACTTGTTCAACAACTCGATGTTGTCGGCCACCACCTTTGCAAAGTCAATGGTGTCTGTTTCCACCTTGTACTCCACGAGCACCTCGTCGGTTGTGTTCAAGCCCACCTTCTTTCTCAATCTCTGGATACGGTTGGTGATCTCTCTGGCCAAACCCTCGTTCTGCAACTCTGGGTACATGTTCACGTCCAACACAATCAAGACGTCTCTCTCGCTTCTGGCCTCGTGTCCGCTGGCGGTCTGCAGCTGGGGCAATCCTCTCTGGACCTGCAAGTCCTCGGTCACGAGCTCGATGCCATCGACCACGATCTTACCCGTCTTGGCAAACTCCTGCACCTCTGCCGAAGACACGTTTGGAAGGGCGGCCTTGACCTTCTTGGCGTCCTTCTTCAACTTCTTACCCAAAACAGGCCAGTCTGCCACGACGGTGTACTCCACACCGTACTTGGCCTCGTCGTCTGTGATGACAATGTTTCTCACGTTCAACTCCTCGGCAATGTAGCCCTTGAGTGACTCCACATCGGCGAGGTAGCCCTTGTCCGAGTTCAAGATGGCCAACTCCTTCAATGGGGTCTTCAACGAAATGGTCTTCTTTTCTCTGATGTTTCTACCGAGGTCAATCACCTTTTGCATTCTCGACACAGCCACCTCGATGGCACTGTCAAACAACTCCTCGCGCACAGTTGGGTACGACAAAAAGTGCACGCTGCGGACGTCGTTGGCCTTGGGGTTCACGCACAAGGATTCGAGGAAGTCGCTGGCAAAGTACTCCTTGATCTTCTGGTAGATGTTGTCGGCGAGGTATGGGGTGAATGGAGCCATGCATCTCGACAAGGTCAAAAGGGCCTCGGCCAAGGTGTTCAAAGCACGCTTGGTGTCTTCGATGTCGCCGGTGTATCCCTTGATTCTACGACGGTTGAAACGGATGTACCAGTTGGTCAAGTCGTCGATGAACGCAAGAAGACGTGGGACAACAGTGTACAAGCGGTAGCACTTCATCTCCTCGTGGATGTACTTGATCAACGACTGGATCGAGGCCAAGAGCCATCTGTCCATCACATTGTCAGAGGAAAGCGAGCCGTCGTACACAAACTCGTAGCCGTTATCCTTCTTGAAGACATCGGCAGAGTCCTTGAGGAACTTGTACGAGTTGTACCATGGCAACAACACGCTAGAGACCACCTCCTTGACACCCTCCTCCTTGAACTTCAAGGTCTCGGCTCTCAACACAGGCGAGTTGATCAAGTACAATCTCAAGGCATCGGCACCGTAGTTGTCGAGAATCTCCTGTGGGTTGGGGTAGTTCTTCAATCTCTTGGACATCTTCTTACCGTCGGCAGCCAACACAATACCCGACACAATGACATTCTGGTACGAGGCAGTGTTGAAGAGGTGCGTACCCAACACAGTCAAGGTGTAGAACCAACCTCTGGTCTGGTCAAGACCCTCGGAAATGAAGTTGGCAGAGTAGCCTTGGTCAAACCTGTCCTTGTTCTCGAATGGGTAGTGTCTCGAGGCAAAAGGCATGGATCCACTCTCGAACCAACAGTCAAACACCTCCTCGACTCTTCTCAACACACCCTTGCCCTGCTTGGATGGGATGGTGATGTGGTCAATGCTCTCTCTGTGCATGTCGGTGACCTCGACTCCACTCAACTCCTTCAACTCGGCAAGACTGCCCACACACACAATCTCCTCGTAGTCGTCAGAGACCCAGAGGGGAATGGGGTTACCCCAGTATCTGTTTCTCGAGATGTTCCAGTCACGGGCGTTGGCGATCCAGTTGGAGAAACGCTTCTCCTTGACGTGGGTAGGGACCCAGTTGGTCTTCTCGACATTGGCCAACATGTCAGGGACAATGTCTGCCACACGCACAAACCAAGCTGGCACGGTCTTGTACATCAAGGGGGTATCGGAACGCCAGCAGAATGGGTACGAGTGCTTAGCCTGGGAGTTGACGAGGATACGACCGTCGGCAGTCAACTTCTTCAAGATGACCTTGTCGGCATCCTTAAAGTAAAGGCCCTTGAGCTCACCCACAGTCATCTTTCCGGCATCGTCAACCACTTCAGGAGGGGTTCTCTTTTCAGTGATGATTCCAGCCTTGGTACCGGCGTTGAAATCCTCCTCACCATACGATGGGGCCTGGTGGACAATACCAGTACCGGAATCGTTTGTGACGTAGTCTGCCAAAATGACCTTGAATCCGTGGTCTTTGAAGGTTTCGTAAAAGTAGTCAAAGAGAGGCTTGTACTTGAGACCCTCGAGCTGAGATCCCTTGAGTTTTTCCACAACCTTGTACTTGGCACTCTGGGGTTTCTTGTACAAGGTTCCCAACAAACTCTCCAAAAGAATGTAGTGCACCTTCTTTTCCTCGTCGTAGATCTTGACGTACTCAAAGGCAGGGTTTACTGCGAGCGCAATGTTGGCTGGAAGGGTCCATGGAGTGGTGGTCCATGCCACCAAGATGGTGGTTGGATCATCAACCAATGGGAATGCCACGGTAATGGCAGGGTCATTGACCTCCTTATAGTTTTGCTGGGCCTCAAAGTTGGAGAGGGGGGTGGTACAAGCAGTGGAGTAGGGCATCACACGCAATCCACGGTAGACTGCGTCTTTTTTGTACAACTCAGAAAATGCCCACCACACAGACTCCATAAAGGATGGGTAGAGGGTCTTGTAGTCGTTGTCCATATCGATCCAACGACCCATTCTCTTGATAATGGCACGCCAATCGGAAGCGTATCTCATGACAATGGAACGACACTCGTCATTGTACTTGTCAATACCCATGGCATAGACTTCTTCTTTGGAGGTGATACCGAGCTTTTTGTCGATCTCGTGCTCAACAGGCAAACCGTGGGTGTCCCACCCGAAACGTCTCTCGACATGGTGGCCAGTCATGGTGGCGTAACGAGGAATAATGTCCTTGGTGGTGGAGGCCAACATGTGACCGTAGTGGGGCAAACCGGTAGCAAATGGCGGACCGTCGTAGAAGGTGAACCGTGGGAGGTCTTTGGTGAGCTCTAACGAGCGCTGGAATGCATCGAGATCATCCCATTGGGCGCCGATTTTCTCCTCCTCTTGGGGGAAGTTGAAAGACATGTTGTGAAAATTTTTATGACTCAGAAAAAATATCATCAACTAATATCGAGCGAAGCGAGATATTAGTAGTGAGAAGAGATATCGAGCGAAGCGAGATATTAGTAGTGAGAAGAGATATAAAGTTAGAAATATCGAGCGAATTAGTGACACGAAATATTAGTGATATATTAGATATTAGTGACATGAAATAATAGTCATTTATGAGATCTTAGTGAAATGAGAGTGATGTGGGATTTTGGTGAAATATTAAATATTAAAAGATACCAAGAACATATTGCACTTGAGACTTTGACGATTAGTAGCATTAGCATCACTCATATTTGATGATGAGTGATTCAACTGTCATCTTACCTAGTATTATTCGTAGTAATAGAGCGACTTAGTAAGAAACTAGTTTAAGCTTTAAGGTACACTGACATTACTCATGATGACTAAATAACATGACTGCTTATAGAACTTTAAGGCGTATCATTAATGGAAGAGATTAGTAGTTAAACTAGCTAAAAGTACTTTCGAAGTAGTACTTTCAGATATCCTGTGGGTAATGTAGTCCATGTTACATACTGCATATAAGTCAATGGCTGCGAAAAGATAGCAGTGAAATGGTTGATGATAAACAGTTTAGTGTCGATAACCTGCCGAAATTATGTTAGTACGATGAGATCCAATGATGAATTTCGCGTTTATAAATGGAATTGAATACTGGTGAGAGGTAAGTGTATTTGTTGGTAATAGATGGATGATTTCCTGTTTTGGTGAACCTTTTACATTACAAAGCTTGGAGAGACACAATTATTGGAAGTAATAGATCAGTACAGACGGGTTGTATCACGGATAGTCTTTTGTAATTACTACTTCATGCTCATTACTTGCTATGTTACCTGCCTCACTACAAATACTAAACGACAATGTGGTCATCTCCAACTAAAAAACTTTTTCACAAAGCTTCCCTCATACTTCTTAAGCTAAGTAATAATCTTACTAAAACTCAAATTGTCCTCAAAATTCGCTTCGCTCATTTATCGTTCAATTTTCATTATTCGTTATATTCGTTCATTATCCTTCATCATTCATTATTCATCTCGTAATCTTTTTTCTCATCGCATTATCCATTACCATGACTTAACCATCATGTTACGATGTAAACTACCAACCAACCAACTTAGATGTTTTGGAGCTGGTTCATTCAGATCTTTTGGATGTTTTGGATGTTTTGGATCTTTCAGATCAATTGCTACATGTTCCACATCTACAAGTAAGAGGTCACACAGACCATCCATCGTGGTCGCTCTCTCTGGGGGCGTTGATCTGATGTGCCTTACCCATCTTCTATCCAAACACTTTGGTGTTGTTGCTGTCACTATAGACCACGGGTACCGGTCAAATTCTCACGGTGAAGCGGTGCGGGTGGGCGAGCAAGTCAGTCAATGGGGCGTGACTCACCTCATCAAAAAGCTTGAATACGACCAAGATGTCCACACCATCTCCAACTTTGAAAAGGTCGCGAGAACCAAAAGGTACGAGGTCTTGGACCAGGTGTGCAAAGAGTACAATGCCCCGCTATTTGTGGGGCACAATCTCGATGACCAATTGGAGACTTTTTTGATGCGGCTTCGCATGAAGTCGTCTCTTTGGGGATTGGCGTGTTTGCGAAAAGTGTCCACCGTTCCGCTCCCGTACTCATCAACGCCGTTGTACAGGCCACTATTGGGGGTGTACAAGGACGAGATACGCAGGTACTGTGTGGAAAACGGGGTCTCGTGGTTCGAGGATCCTACAAATACAGACGTTGGATTAACGGAGAGAAACTGGGTGAGGAAGTTGATAGGAGGGGAGGTTGATAAAAAAGAGTTGCTGGAATTGTTTAAAGAGGTGCAACATGTGCTGGAAATGTTGGAGAAGAAGGTGGATGTTTTGTGTGGTTTGTTTAAAGATAAAGATACCACTGATAGCTCTTTAAGCTCTTCAGAAAGCTCATCAGACACAAATTCAATAACATCTTCAGAAACATCATCTTCAGAATCATCACCTTCAATCTTCTCATCTTCTAAAGACCTTCGGTGTGGATCTGCTACATTGAAGTTTCCATCGACTCTTTTGGAGGGCAACAACCAGCTTGTTTTGAGTAGGTTCTTGTACAGGTTTCTCAGAGATTTGGTCTCGGTAAAGCATTACCATTGGGTTTATGCAAAGATAGAAAGACAGATTGTTCCAGATATGGCAGGAGCAGTAAAGAGGGCAACATATTTGAATTTGGTGTTTGATATTAGAAGAATAAAAAATGATAGGAAAGAGATTGAAAAGAAGATAGAGAATGAAAAGAAGATAGAGAAAGAGAAGGAACAGAAAGAGGAACTTGTCATTACTATACACCGTCAAAAAATGCTAAAAGAAGATATTTTGAGAAACACATTTTCATTGGAGCTAGATGGATGGAGTGATTGGATTTCGTATGATCGCAGGTTGGAGCTCCGGGTATTTGGAAAAGGAAGGTATACCATCAAGCCGTATTGCCACAGAACAGATAAGGCTCACTTGAACGAGGAGTGGGGGTTTGAGGGATACGGGCTAGATGGGATTCCTGTGGTGTGGAAGGATGGAGAAATCGTTCTGGTGGTGACGTATGGGAAGGGAATTCCTACGGAGTGGAGAGTAAGTGAGACAAGGGGTAAAAGTGACCTAATTGATGAGATAGAAGAAGGCTTGAAGCATTTGAATTTGGTGAAAGTGTAAGAAATCTTTCACATCTTTGTTCTCCTCTTTAAGCTAATCTATAATAGTTGCATTGATAGATAATAGATAACAAAAGGCATATTGCTAATTAGGATTAAGATACACCAAGAAAAGAGTCACTTAGAGTTACTTGGTCATAGTCATGAAAAATCACTAACTATTCACTCATTCAGTGCATTGGATGAACTTTCTTCCGTTCATTTGTATTCACTTCTGTTGAACAAACTAGCAACTTGTTTATCTCTGTCATCATTGACTCATACCATTCTTTCTACAGATATCTTTCATTTAACATTCGGTGATGTATAAGGTGGTCGATAGAAACAAATATCACAGGACCTCAACAAGATAAGTGAAATGTGAGTGAAGTATTGATCCTCCAGTACTCCCAACCCTTCTATTTTCCCAAAAATCACTTCGTTCCATCTTGCAATTGCCTTTCTCTCCAAGAGTATCATTTGATCCACTCTTCGCACTTTCAAGAAACTAACTCAACAATCTCACTTCGTTCGCACTTCAAGATAGTCACTCTCTCACTTCGTTCGATTGTTGAAATGTCTGCATAAGATTTCCCAATTTGGTGAATTGCAACAGTTTCACTTTTCCTGCAGGCATCATGCACCACATTTTTCATTTTTGCAGCCGAGAGGAAGCCTCGCACATGGTACCTAATCCTGCCGTTTAATTCAATGAAAGACCATTTATCTCTCTCATGTTACTACTCTCAAATGCTACTTTCTTTCACCCAATGAGCGAAAAACTCCACCAGTCACTATGACCTAAACCTGAAGAGGTTGGCTCCACCATTGCTTGCAACTGTACTGGACATAATCTCTCTTAGCAGATTGTGTGAAAAGGTAGGTTATCATGAAAGAGGAGAGGAAAAGTACTCAAGAACCTTTACCCAATAAGTACGTCAACTATAAGCAAAAGAGATTAACGTGACCGAAATTCAAGCCATTATTTGATGTATTGAGAATATTGCTTAGTAATATTCAGGTAGTTTTCTCAGGTAGAAATATAGCTAAAGCTTTTGGAACCTACAGTTGATCTGTGTAACAATAAACCGAATCCAAGACGTTTTTCTCCCTTAATCTCTAACTACCAGCCGAGCGACCCTATTTATATACTTTCCGTCAGTCACGTTTGATTACCGCCAATGCGGTAGAAGGGCCAGACACAGAAGCGTGTTGTCAAGGTCTTCTTCTTGCCAACTCTCTGTCATGTTTACCCATCCATAGTGACCGTTCGTCGACAGGTCGAACATCGTTCGAATCTGACTCCGTCTGGGTCCTGGCATCCCAACGGCGTCTGGAATCCCTGTTGACTATCCCACTGGATCCACGTGACTGTTATTCTGCATATATTAGTATCTGGTCTATATATCCCAACATGATGCAACCTTCGAATATTGAATATCTGTTTATTTGATTCTTGCGTATCTTATGAACAATATCACTACCGGGTATTGAGAATATCTGTTCGAGGACCCTACAATGGTAACTCCCAAAATTTTCCCAACTAAAGTTACCAGTGGTTGAAAGTCCGGTCAATTCCCTTTATCATGTAGAATTGATCAGAGGGGCTTTTACAAGCTTGTGAGTAGAAAATACTTTTGGGAGAGCATTGAAAAAGTGGAATATTTTGACGTGACAATCTCTTTAAAAGTTCCAACTATTTGGTATCATTGTGAAAGCTCACTTGGATCTACTAAATTACTGATCTTCAAAAAGGTTTAATCTATGCCACTCAAATTTTCAATGCAGTTTGTCAGATTCCCCCATGCATTCTTAATGATCTCCATGAACTCAAATGGAACACCTATCTATCATCACCTTCTCATGTCACTCATGGCTAGAAGTTGGGTCAAAATTATTCAATCTAGTAGTCTTAACCAATTTCACTTGCACTTTGATCTTCTTGGATACACAAATAGGATACGAATCATTCTTTCAAAGAGGCGTAGTTATTCTGTTCGTGCCATTCAGAGGCTGTTCAGAGGCTGTTCAGAGGCTGTTCACTTCAGTATTGTACAATATGCACATACTATTGCTCACCCTCAAAACCTCACCTTTGTGTCTGCTAAGAAGATTACTAAACAGACCTTACGTCAACTTGGGCACACATTGTGTCATGTTGTGAAGTGTCTTGGTATTCAAAAAAGAGTATGGTTAGAGGCATGGGCGACCTTATCTATTATTTTCCACTCTATTGTCTTCACTCTATTGTATTAGTCCTATTGTCTCCCTATTGTCTCCCTATTGTCTCCATTTTATCTCCCTAATCTCTCCATATCTCTCCCTATTGTCTCCTATTGTCATCGTCAATGCGTTAGTAAATGTTAGTAATCGGTTATCTTATCGCTAAATTTATCGGTAAATTTATGGCATCTGTGGGTGAAATCTGTGGTGAAATCTGTGGGTGAAATCTGGGTGAAATTGATCGACGGACGATCATCGGCGAATGGAATCATCGGCGAAAAGAATCATCGGCGAACAGTACCGTTTCAACACAAACGGTCAATTTCAGTGCTAAAATTAACACGGCCATTTTGGGGTCCAATTCCGCTTTGGGATCAGTCCAGATACGCCCATGAAACCACAAAAGGGGGACCAAACAGAGTGAGAACCCTGCGAAAGACTGGCAATGGCCTACTGAAAAGCGAGGTACTGAAGGCGTCTTGTTGATCACATTCGGAAATCTGCTTACATGCACCCGAGTCTACGTAATCACCCGTACAATTGCGCAAGTGACGTTACCATGACGTAGATACACAAAAAGAGATTGAGCATATCCAAGCACGTCCTCTAGAATAGCAGGTAGAGCAGGTAGAGTAGGTAGAGCACCAGAATAGCACGTAGAGCACCTAGAATATTACTTTACAAATAGCACCTAGAATAACACGTAGAGCACCCAATAGCACCTAAAAATAGCACCTAAAATAGCCCTAGAATAGTACTTTAGAGATTGTACACTCTTCTAGAACACCCCAGAATACCAGAACCCCTAATTCCAGACCTAGAACCATGGAACTTCTAATTCTCTAGGAACTGAAACCACAGACTTCCAATACTTTAAGAACTACCAAACACTACACTATTTTTTGCATCAAGTGGACATCTTGCATATGCAATAACGTTACCGAGTCGTTGGCGAAGCGATACAGCTACGATGCAGAGAGTGAAATGCAGGGCTCTCGGTAAGTTTCCCGAGCCGGTACGGCGCAAAAATTGGAAAATTACCAAACGGCCTTTATTTTCGGTATCCTACCAATGCCCGGGATGAGCCATATAAGCGATGCACCCTAAGGAAGTGCAGATAAGAAGGCACACATGAGCGGGCGAACTGATAAACATGAGCAAGTCAATGGTTTTTACGTCCATAGTCTAGTCTTGAGTGTGCTGAAAGACTGTATCGTTTAACTCCACCTTGACACTTCACCTTGACACTTCACCTTGACACTTCACCTTGACCTACTTCACCTTGACCCTTAAACTTGTTACTGAGTACCTCCAAATTCAGGTGCGGTAACTTCTATTACCGCCGATATGAATTAATCATTTGACAGATGCGAAATGTGCAATAGAGCGCATCGCTTACAAAATGCTTCGCAGGTAAAGTGGTTATGATTATTATTAGTGGTGAAAATATAGCAAATGAAATTCAGTAAGGCACTCAAAATTCAGAGTCTTCGGTGGTGTGATGCCTCAACGTTATGAGAATTCTGCGGCCTAAGGGAGTCATTTTAGTGCAGTCAATGTTCGCTCCATCTTGTGTCCCAAAGGACTCAACAAAATATTTGAGTGGTAGTGATCCACGGCACTTGATTGAGTACTGAAGTACTTCGTACTTCAGTGTGAATAGAGCTACTTTTAGTACCTATACGAATACAAGATAATTAGGAATGATGAATGGTGTAGACATTGACAATATGTCTAGAGGTGATACGAACAACTTCTGATATTGCAAAGATATCCAAATGAGCTGATTCTAAATACTCAAGGTTTTCATTGAAGTAGAGTTCAAGATTGTATCTTTAGGTTGTAGATTGTAGGTTGTATCTTTAGGTTGTATCTTTAGGTTGTAGATGTAGGTTGTAGGTTTCAAGTTCCCAGTGTGGTAGTACTATATACAGGAAACATTCATTTTTGCACCCATTGGTGGGGTAGACAAACGCTAAAATACAAAGTGGAGCGATATTGCATATTCGAGAGGACTGATGAACAGCTAACTAAGCTTAAGTAGGCCTGAAGAGTTGCTAGTAATTATTTAGGGTGAGATTTCTGATAGAACCAGTACACTTAAGTATGGATGAGAGATTTCAGATAGAAGCAGTGCAATTATGGATGAGATGAGACTATGAACTAGAAGAAATAATAGGTTCATTTTTGGAGATTTAAGCATGCAGTAGAGCTTGTGAGACCAGTATTAATTTGGTCAGTAGTCAGCTTCAATCATAAGTAGTTACTCTGTCAGTCAACGAGTAGGTAGTCACTCTATGTTGATTCACCTAAAAATTAGTCAATCACTCATTCACTTGTTCTCATTAATTCATTAATTCACTCATTTACTCACTTCCTCATTAACTCACGTACTTACTTCCCCATTTACTCACTCACTCACTCACTCGCTTCGCTCGTTCGTTCATTCGTTTGTCGTTCTTTCTTACATAATCAACCACCGCGTCTGTTGATCAAAACATTGTGGATCAGACCCAACGTAATCCTATTCAGTAGAACATGACGATCTTAACACCTATGATCTCACTTGTACTTATTCATCTTCGATCTAATCCAGATCGATGATCATGATCCCAGATATGATGAGATATGATGAGATCAGATGAACACGAGACAGATCAAAAGTAAACAAAGTGGATCTCTAGACTGTCACAGATCTAGATACTAGACTGTAGTCAATAATAACTAGGTAGGTAGGTAGATAGGTATAGATATAGATCAGATCATGATCAGATCATGATCAAATCATGATCTTCATCAAGATCTGTTGGTATCAATGTTGATCATTGATGATCAAAACTTATTTTCTTTTTCCATTATTGTTATGGACCTACTTGCCCCCCATTCGCTACGCAAGTTCATCCAGAATCTACTTCCAGACCCCGAGCGACCACTTAATGCTCAGGATGATGTCCTACAACGTTTCATTAGCGCACACGGTCCAGAAACTCTCTATATAGTGGGCATTGACGAAAGTACTGAGACAGGTGCAGATGCTACAGATGCTACAATTCCTAAAAGTCCTTCTAGTTCTACACCTACTACTTCTACAAGTCCTACTACTAGTCCTACTACCACTTGCTCCATTGAAAAACTTTCATTCTTTGTCACTGGGGACTTTACCAAATTGAGTGGGTACTCGTACCTCACCATGCTTATCAAACAAAAAAGCGCCATTGGCAAAAACGTCGACCTTCACACCACATTGAACATCATCAACATGCCTGCTGATGTTTCTTCCAATGGTCCCTTTGAGACGCTTCGATCCTTGATCAACCATGGCTTGGCCCCATACTTTGATATGTTGACCCAGGTCCAAAATGAAGATGCGATCCAAACCACCAAGAAAAAGTTTAATGAGCTCGCACTCTCGTTGCAGCATCTCCAGCAGAGAATCCAGATCCCCGACTTGTTGGTGTCGACCCATTCCCAAATTACGCAAGAATTGAAGAAACAAGGTGATTTGAGTGACGAAAGTCTTTCTGCCCTCATTGAGGAAAACCCCGAATTATCTCGTCTTTCGCAGGACCCCGGATTCTTGAACGAACTCACAAACATTGTAAATGGGTGGATCAGCGAAATACAGGCGGTCACTAGGCTCACTCACTCTCCGAGGGACGGCGAGAGTATTCATGACGAAATGCAATTTTGGAGGTCCATGGAATCAGCCTTGGTGGGGATAGGAACCCAGCTCAAGTCCAATGAGGTACAACTCTCGCTCAAGTTGCTCAATAAGGCAAAACGGTTTCATGTAACGTTGAGTTTCCAAAACGATATCGCTTTGAGCGAAAAACTAGCCACTGCCCGCATGCACAATTCACTCTTGCGTGAGCTCCCACTCGATGAACTCGTTGCCGTGAGTGATCTGGAGGCGGAATTTGGTCAGATCGAGCACGCGGTGGTGGATTTGTTTGCACACATAAAATCAAAGTTGAAGAACCTGACCTCGTACCCCCCAACCCGTGCCGTCGAATTGGTGGAGGTGATAGTGGGGGACATTGTGACCAAGATCCGGGGGGTTTTGGCGCATAGAAACGTGATGGGTATGGCCCATGACGAGTTTGTCGAGCTTCATGATGTGGTGCTAGCACGTATTTTTGGTGTGATTGACCAAAATGTCAAGTTCATGGTAAATTTGGTGAGGGAACTCTTGCGCAAGCGCTCGGAAAAGTTTGTCATTATAAAGATCACCCATGACTCTTATACCCTGCTCAAAGGCAGACTTGTTCACTTGCGTGAGGTTCGCGCTCTGCATGCGAATTTGTTGGTGGTGTTGGAACGGTTTCTCGGAGACGCTTCGCTGTTGACCGATGCTTATGCACGGTACCTCGTGCCTCTTGATGCCGTGGACCTCTCTGCCCAGGGACGGGCTGTTTTGCGGGTCAATGAAGAGGCGTACTTTAGCATCCACAACTCGCTCAACTCCAAAATCGTGGCAAAACTCAATAGCATGTTTGATGGGTGCAAGACCTTTGGGGACTTTGTTGGTATATTGAGGCGGTTCGATGAACAGGCACGGAAAAACTTGATTAAGGACGAGTACAAGTTGAGGATATTGGAGTGTGCTAACCGCGAAGTCGAGGACTTGAAGGTAGATAACTTGGAGGGAGACCATTTTTCCAAAATCATGTTGCAACTTTCCCTTCGGAGTAAACTCAACTTTTACTTGGAGAGCTTGGAGGAAATCTTGGGGCCTGAATGGCATCACTATGCCACGGGAAGCAAGATACAAAGTGTGGTAAAGAGCGGCATTGAAAAGTTGGATGTGGAAAGAGAATTTGCGGAATGGTTGGAAGAGGTGGGGAAACAATTGGATGCATTTGAACTGGGCAAGATTTTACAAAGGGAAGCGGATCTGAAGAGTCTTTCTTTATCAATCGATCCGTACCTTGTACTTTCGATTCTTCAAATAACACAGCTTGTATCTGTTGGATTCAAGATCTCAGTCACGCTTCATCTCCGAATTAGAAAAATCCAACAACTCCACCCTTTTGTCACAGAAATTCAAGAAAGCATCCAGATCCTCGAAGATGTGTTTGAGGATTTGGCAGATACCACCCATGGACAACGACTCGGTTTTTTGGTTAAGAAAAACATGGAAGCAATGGAAAGAGCACTCGATAGTGCGTGCGATGTGGAGTGGGACCAGTTGAGCCGAGCACTTGATCTTCCCCAGCTCGCAGAAAGTGAAGCCACAAAGGAACAGTTAGTGGAGGTGAGGTCTCTCCAGGCTGTGAATGAGTTCCAAAGCAGTGTGTACCGCTTGTACGAACAGACCACCAGTTTAGCGAGCCTTGATGCGTTTTTGCAGTCACAGTATTCTGCCTTGACCAACTGTAAATACGACAGAGAGGAGATATCGGGGTACATAACATCTCTCCAGAAACAGTTTAGACAATTGGGGTTGGAGGGCATGGATGGCATGGATAGACTTGCGGAGATGATAGATTCAGAGGTGCAGCAAATCCTTGTGAAAAAGTGCGAGCAAGAGTTGAAAAAGTTGATGAAGGAGAGACATGGCATGGGAGATGGCGCGTTCGATATCCCGACCCTCGACCTTGTTTTCGAGAACCAGGGCTTCGATGTTGTGCCTGGTTTGGATGTGGTGAAGAAGAAGGCGTTTGATAAGGTCAACGATGTCATATATGCGGTGGAAAGCCAGGAAATGGTGAGGGGACCAACCGTAAAGAGTTGGTTGAGGGAGGTGATTGAAGAAAAGGAGGAAGAAAAAGAGGAAACCAATAGTCTGTCTATTTCCCATCTCATTTCAAGCATTTTGAGAAACGTCGACTCTTCTGTCACCGATGCATCTATCTTTCTCAACCAATGGAGTACTCTCCAGAACTTATGGGAATTGAACCTTGAGAATTCCGACGATCTTGCAAAGTTGGACTTGGATACACGCGATCTTTCCAAGTGGGTGGAGGTTCTTCACAAAGTGCTCTCGTTCCGGAGTGTCTTTGATAGGTCTGACCCCCACCGTATATTTGGGCAAATTGTGGTAAACTTTTCCAAGGTGCAATCATTTGTCACGCTCCGCTACGAGGCGTTCCAAATGGCGTTTTTCAAGGCCTTTAGCGGGCCGTTTGGCGAAACTCTCAAGGGGTTTCTGCTGGAGTTGGATGCTTCTAAAGTGTCTTTGGAAGCCAAGCTCGATTTCCAGGCAACCTCAGCACAAATCGTCCAGGGGATACACAGCTACCTCAAAATGAATTCGAAAATCACCGAGTGGACTGATAGGGTTGCTGAGTATAGAGATCTTCAAACAACCATTGTGCGCCACAGATTCAAGTTTGCTCCCAAGTGGGTTTATGTAGAGCAGCTTGAATCGCTCATTATGAGCATTTCTGCTCTTGTGAAGAAGAAGGAGCAGCTTTTGGCTGATAACATTGAGCTTGCATCGTCGAAAATCAAGGCTGAGGCTGTTCGTGTCAACGATGCTGCCACTGCGATCGAGCGGGAGTGGCCGCTGAAAAGACCCATTTCTGGGCAGTTGGAGCCGGCTGCTGCCATTGCGCTGTTGGATGCATTGGGCGAGAAATGCGCGCAGGTATCGCGAGAGAGAAATGCAGTGACCCACGTTTCGACTCTCATGAATATTCCGATCGAGCACCCGAAAAACATTGATTCAGTCACTGAAGAAGTGGGTGATTTCAAGGCCGTTTGGGCGTCTATTAATACGTTATGGGAGGGGCTCGAGAGAATCAAGTTGCAGAGATGGGACGATATTACTCCGAGAGCTTTGCGCAAACAATTGGATGAACTTTTGGGAACCTCAAGGGGATTGCCCACCAAGGTTAGACAGTATGCAGCGTTTGAAGAGATCCAGGGAGTTATTAAGGGGTACTTGAGAAACTTTGGTGTGATATCGGAGTTGAAGAGCGATGCTATGAAACCAAGACACTGGGATAGTATCAAGGAGGTTGTGAATCCTGGAGAGGCCCTTTTCCCACGGATTGTTAGGGATGTTCTCTCCATCAACTTTTCGTTGTACGAGAGTCTTATCCGCACCACTCTTGCACAGGCTGCTAGTGAAAAGACCATTGAAGATAATCTCAATGAGATTCACAACACCTGGAAAACTCTTTCTTTCGAGACTTTTTCATACGAGAACCGGTGTCGTCTTGTTCGTAATTGGGATGTACTTTTCGACCAATGTAACGGAGATATGAGCACACTTGCCAGTATGAGAAACCTGGTTCATTTTGCGCCCTTTGAGGCCGAAGTCACTCGTATGTCCAACAAACTCAGCAGAGTCTACGTTGTTTTGGATGCTTGGATCGATGTCCAGCGCCAGTGGGTTTACCTCGATGGAGTCTTCAATTCAAACAATGATATACGATCTCTTCTCCCGCTGGAACTGACGAGGTTCACCAACATAACATACGAGTTGATGAGCACTCTCAAAAGAGCATACGCCCACAAGGCGGTAATTGATATTGGAGCTGGGGATTTCCAGAATGCATTCGAGGGCTTACTTGCAAGCTTGGTAAATGTGAGAAGATCGCTCACTGACTTTCTTGAAAAGCAGAGGGAGTTATTCCCACGGTTTTACTTTGTTGGAAACGAGGATTTGTTGGAACTCATTGGCGGTGGAAATGACATGGCCAGAATGGGTAGACACATGAAGAAGATGTTTAGTGGAATCGGGAGCGTCGAAGTGAATGGAGAAATGATTACCGCTGTACTTAGTGAAGAGGGAGAGAGATTGGCTTTGGGAAATCCCGTGAAAAGAGGTCAAAGATTGCACGAATGGTTGGGAGAATTGGATTTGGAGGTGAGATTGACATTGGCGAGGGAAGTCCTCAAAAACTTGGCCAAGTTTAGAGAAATCATTAAGAGCGGCTCTTTGGAGACTAAATCGATTGAAGATGTACCTGCTCAAGTATGTACTGTTGCTCTTCAAATTGCCTTTACCAGTGAGGTTGAAAAAGTAATGAAGCAAAAGTCTTTTGAGTCTCTTATTTCTTCGTATAAGTCACTCCTCGCACTGTTTGCCCATGCTATTGGAGCTGCCCCAACTTCACTTGCACGCGAAAAACTCCAGTATCTAGTGATTGAAGTCCTCCATCAAAGAGATATTTTGAGCAGATTATCAACAACCGAAAACGTGGACTTTGAATGGAGTATCCAGCAAAGGTTTTACCACAAGTTGGGAGAAGCGACAGAGGCACCCCCAGACTTTGATCT
Organism: Kodamaea kakaduensis; assembly: GCA_030558435.1. Lineage (NCBI taxonomy): Eukaryota > Fungi > Ascomycota > Pichiomycetes > Serinales > Debaryomycetaceae > Kodamaea > Kodamaea kakaduensis. Next base: position 61,330 of record JAJMSN010000060.1, read on the forward strand.
TCTTTCGTCTGTTACCATTTCCCAATCGTGTGCCAACTTTGTTTATGGGTTCGAGTACCTTGGCCTTGCCGAAAAACTCGCTTATACTCCCCTCATTGACAAGTGTTTCTTGAGTATGACCCAGGCGCTTGACCAGCGTATGGGAGGATCGCCATTTGGACCAGCAGGTACAGGAAAAACGGAGTCCATCAAAGCACTTGGACACAATCTCGGAAAAATGGTATTGGTGTTTTGCTGTGACGAAACATTCGATTTCCAGTCAATGGGCCGCATTTTCCTCGGGTTGTGTAAGGTTGGTAGCTGGGGTTGTTTTGACGAATTCAACCGTTTGGACGAGCGTATTTTGTCTGCTGTGTCGTCCCAGATTGAGCGTATTGAGATGGGATTGCGTACTGGTGACAGAGTTGAGATCAGTGGATGTGAGTTTAGCGTACACCAAGAAACCGGTATCTTTGTGACTATGAACCCAGGGTACGCGGGTAGATTCGAATTACCAGAGAACTTGAAAAAGATGTTCCGTGGGTTTTCTATGGAGAAGCCCGATAGGGAGATAATTGCCGAGGTGTTGCTCACTTCCCAAACGTTTGTGCATGCAAATGAACTTTCCACAGTGGTTGTGCCATTATTGGCAGATGTGGAGAAAGAGTGTACTAAACAGAAGCATTACGATTTTGGATTGAGAGCTTTGAAGAATGTTTTAGTGAGATGTGGGAAAATCAAGAGGGACATAAAGACCGAGCACAAAGAGGATAGTGACTTTGAAAAGTCCATTCTTCTTCAAGCTCTTCTTGAGGCCATTCAACCACGTTTGATCGATACAGATTCTAAAATATTCCTTCAACTCGTTGCTAAATACCTTCCTGATGTCAAACCCAACTTGATGGGACACGAACTGTTTGTGACCTTCCTCAAAGAGTACGCTGACCAAAACTCTCTTGATGCGCTGGAATCTTGGATTTCCAAGTGTCTCCAGTTCTACCAGGTACAAGCATCTCACCATGGGTGCATGCTCGTTGGAAAAGCTGGTAGTGGTAAAAGCGAGGTATGGAGAGCAGTTCTCCATGCGCTTGGCAAGACCGAAAGAGTCGATGTTGTTTCACATGTCCTCGACTGTAAAGTGTTGAACAAGGACGAGATCTACGGGTCGTTAGACATTGTCACCCGTGAATGGACCGATGGTCTTTTAACCTCACTTTTACGGAGAATCAGAGCCAATTTACGTGGTGAACTTTCCAAGGCCACATGGATTGTATTTGATGGAGATGTGGATCCTGAATGGGCAGAAAACTTGAACTCGGTATTGGACGATAACCGTATATTGACGCTACCAAATGGTGAGAGAATAGCACTTCCTCCAAATGTCCGCTTATTATTTGAAGTTGATACTTTGAGATTCACCACCCCAGCGACAGTTAGTCGTGTGGGTATGGTGTGGTTTGGTGAACTTGTGGGTTTGAAGGGATTGATCAAGAGAACAATGCTGGACTTGGAGTTTGAGATGGAAACATCCAAAGAAAAGGAGCGGCAAAAGGAGTTTATCAAGGCAGTCACCAAGGAAGTGAACGCTGACTTGATTGAAACGATAATTGGGGAGGTGAGCTCGCTTCTGCACATTATGGAATTTAGTGTACAGCGCACCTTGGGGACTTTTTGCATGCTTTTGAGATCCGAGTGCAGGCGGTACGTGCGCTACTGCAGCGAGAACAATGTTCCTGTTGATGTGGATAAATTTGCGCGCAAGGTTGTCAAAATTGCGTTGGTTTGGGGATTTGGTGGTGGCATCCCCCTTGGGGAGAGGAATCGGGTAGAGGAGTTGGTGAAAGGCGAAGAGGAATCTGCCGAGTCATTTTCTCTCTTTTCGCATTTTGTCAGTCTTCCAGAGGCTACATATGAACACTGGAACACGCAAGTCGAAACCGTTGATCTCGAACCCCAGGATGTGATTTCTCCAAGTACTGTGATTTCGACATTGGATACGGTTCGTCACGAGAACCTCATATTTTCGCTTCTTGAAGAACACAGGCCAATTCTTTTGTGTGGACCTCCGGGTTCTGGTAAGACAATGACCCTTTTGGGTGCTTTGAGGAGGGCACCACGCCTCGATGTTTTGGCGCTCAACTTCTCCAAGGAAACACTGCCTTCCAATTTGATGCGGACATTGGAACAGCACTGTAAGTACACCAAGACCCCGAGTGGACTCACGCTCGGACCAAAGGTGGCAGGTAAATGGGTCGTTGTTTTCTGTGACGAGGTGAACTTACCGGGTGTGGATCGTTATGGGACCCAGAGAGTGATTGCACTTCTTCGCCAGATGATTGAACACAATGGGTTCTGGACAGTGAAGGACCGCCAATGGGTTTCTTTGATGAACATTCAATTCGTGGGAGCATGTAACTCCCCCAATGATCCCGGGAGACACCCACTCACGCCTCGATTCCTCCGCCATGTTTCATTGGTTATGGTGGATTACCCAGGATCCGATTCCTTGGGGCAAATCTACCACACTTTCTGCCGGGCTGTGCTTAAATGCGCACCGGATTTACGTGGGTTTACAAGTGCCATCACAGAACTGATGATGGAGGTGTACAGGCGTACCATCGAGGAGTTTGCAGGGAAGCAAGCCCACTATGTGTACTCACCCAGAGAGATGACGAGATGGGTTAGAGGTTTACTTCAAGGACTCCGCGCTAAGGATTATACACTGTTGGATGAGTTTGTTAGATTGTGGTACCATGAAGGCTTGAGGTTGTTTTACGACCGGTTGGTCAATGACGATGATCGCAAAAAGACAATTGATATTTTTGTCGATGTGATTGGCAAGCACTATCCAAACATAGCACCAACCTCCATCAACTTGCCATTGTTCTTTTCTTCGTGGCTCACTTCGAGATACGAATCTGTGGAGTCACAGGAACTTCGGTCATTTGTGGCGGAAAGACTCAGGGTGTTTTCAGAGGAGGAAACCGAAACCCAACTTGTACTCCATGAAGACATTCTCGAGCATGCTTTGAGAATTGACAGGGTATTGAGACAACCACAGGGTCATATGATATTGACTGGACCCCCGACCCGAGGAAAGACTACTTTGGTACGTTTTGTCGCGTGGATTAATGGGTTACAAGTCGAAAGATTGGCTGTTCACTCTGGGTACACGTTATCAGACTTTGACGAAACACTTCGTCAAATTTTGTTGAGGTGCGCCAAGGGAGAAAGAATCTGTTTCGTTGTTGATGAGTCTTGCATTATGGAGGCCTCGTTTGTGGAGAGAATGAACACGTTGTTGGCAAATGCTGAGATTCCGGGTTTGTTTGACGGTCAAGAGAATGTGCTTTTGGGGGTTTGTCGAGAGGAATCGATGGTGGAGGAAAACGAGTTGTATGAATGGTTTATGGGCAAGGTGGTTGAGAACTTGCATGTTGTGTTTACAATAACAGAAAGAAAAGAAGTGGTTTCACCCAAGGAACACGACTTGATTAGTGACGGTGAAGAGGTGATTGTCAAGGATCCAGTTTCTTCTGTACTTTTGACTTCTCCTGCTTTGTTCAATAGGTGTGTTCTTTCATGGATGGGTGACTACTCTACTAGCGCACTCTTTGCAATTGGAAGACGTCTCGTCAATGTGCCTGTTGGCTCCTACTACCAGGCACCTTCTGACTACACAATCGAAGGAATCAATACCATTACTTTGGGAGATGCTATAGTTGATGGAATGGTTAAAATCCACAGGGACGTGAGATCAGGTGCCGAACACTTTTCAGGAAACTACTTTTCGCTCATCACCTTCTTTTCGTCGATATTTTCATCCAAACAGGATGCACTTGAGAATAATCAACGCCACATCACCGCTGGACTCGATCGTTTGCGTGAGACGGTTGCTCAGGTGAAGCTTCTCAAGCACGAGCTCTCGCAAAAACAGCAGTTTTTAGCCAAAAAAGATAGTGAGGCCAAGGCGATGCTCAGCCGGATGTTGACCGAGCAGAACGAGGCGGAAAGAAAGGAAGAGTTTTCGCTCGCTTCACAGGAAGAGTTGGAGAAACAAGAGGTGGAGGTTTCGAAGCGTAGGGCTGCTGTCATGGAAGACCTCGCTCAGGCCGAGCCCGCAGTTATTGCGGCCAGGGAAGGTGTGCAGAATATCAAGAAACAGCACCTCACTGAAATCAGAAGTATGGCTAACCCTCCTGCAGCTGTGAAAATGACCATGGAGAGTGTTTGTGTGCTTTTGGGCCACAATGTGAGTACATGGAGGGAAGTTCAACAGGTTGTTAGACGGGACGATTTCATCAGCAGTATAGTGGGATTTGATAATGAGGGTCTTGTGGATGAAGAAAGACGTGAATTCATGGAGGCCAAGTACCTCCTGAGGGAGGAGTATAATCACGAGGCGGTGTACCGTGCAAGTAAGGCGTGTGGACCACTTTTAGAATGGGTCGTGGCTCAAATCACTTATTCCAGGGTGTTACAGAGCATTGGGCCCATGAGGGCGGAGGTTGCTGAGTTGGAGCACCGGACTAAAAAGACGCGCGCGCAGTTGATTGCAGTCGACCAGATGATTGCAGAGTTGAGGGAAAGTATCGAAAAGTACAAGGATGATTACTCCAACTTGATCCGTGAGGCTGAAAATACAAAGACCGCGATGAAACAAACCCAGGAACGTGTGACCAGGGCCATGCAATTGGTCGAAAGCCTCACTTCAGAGAGAAACAGGTGGAAAAAGAGCATAGATGGGTTTGCAGAGGAGAGGGAGAGACTTCCAGGAAATGCCTTGATTGCAGCTGCATTCTTGGTGTATGGAGGTGGATTGGACCAGCAGCAGAGAGAGGATATGTACACAAACTGTCGGAAGATGTTGGAGGCTAGTGGAGTGAAGTTTGGTAACATTGATGTCGGAGAGTATTTGAAGGATGAAAAGAAGGAAAAGGCCGAAAAAGATGAAAAGAGCAAAAGTGATGATAACCCACTTTCTTTGCTCAACTTTTCGATCATTCAACATTCAAAGGTTCCGTTGATTGTGGATCCGTCTAATGATACGCTTTCAAGATTATCACAATGTACCATAACGTCATTCTTGAATGAACTGTTTGTGAGACAGCTTGAAAATGCCTTGAGGTTTGGAGGAACATTGGTGGTTCAGGATACCGAACACTACGATCCTGTTGTCGATCCTATTTTGCGGAGAGAGCTTCGGAGAAACGGAGGACGTACCACCATAAATATCCGTGGGAACGATGTGGACTGCTCACCAAACTTCCGTATGATATTGTATACTAGAGATCCGGTGGTGGTGCTTTCGCCATTTGTGCGTGCACGCACGACTTTGGTGAGCTTTACAGTTACCAGTGGGTCGCTCACCAGTACGATCCTCGAGAAAACCCTTGAGGAGCTCCATCCAGATGTGGCACAACGCCGTGCTGAGTTGGTGGAATTACAGGGGGTGTACCGTGATAGATTACTTGGGTTGGAGCAGGACTTGTTGGAGCTTTTGAGTGAGAGTTCCTCGAGTATTCTTGAAAACGACCTAGTTGTAAAGACTTTGGAGACCATCAAGACGGAGGCAGTCGATATCGATGCAAAGATGGCGCAGAGTTCTCAGGTTATGGCAGAGGTGGATAGTGTGAGGGCATCCAGTGCACCTTTGGCACAACACTGTGCGAAAATCTTCAACTTGGTATCGCACTTTTCGCGTTTGGGGCGCTTCTACAAGTTTTCGCTCGAGACGTTTTTGGCCGTGTTTGATAGTGTTGTGGACCGCAAAAAGAATGCCGCCAATGACGAACTATTGACAAAGTTGATTGAGGAGTTGTATGTGGAGGTATATGCCGTGTTTGCGCCATCATTGAGCCATAGAGAAAGAATAGTATTGGCATTGGGATTGGAAGTGGTCAAGAGAAGTCAGGACCCCCTAGAGCAAAAGGAAGACCTTTCGAAATTGTGGAATCTCGAGCCGTCTTTGATCATTTCCTTCGTTTCCAACATCACCTCGCATTTATTTTCTGGTATTGGCTCCTTTTCGTCCAAATACGACCTTTCGCACTGGGCAAACAGTATGCTGCCCATCATGTTAGTTTCCCCAGATGGATACGATGCAACCACCACTGTTGAACGGTGTGCGCAGCTGAGTGAAAGCAAGTTGGCTGTGGTTTCCATGGGTGCCAAGGAGGGAATCGATATTGCGCAAAAGGAGCTCACCACAGCAGCTGCTCAAAAAACATGGGTGTTGGTCCAAAACATTCAGATGTCACCTTCATGGTTGAAACACCTTGAAAGACGCTTGGACGCATGTGCCGATGCGCGTGTGTTTTTCACGTGTAGTACGAGCTCGCGCATTCCTGCTTCCTTGGTGAGCCGCCTGAAGGTGTTGATCTACGATGCCCAACCCGGTCTTCGTAACGTTGCACACGAAACCCTTAGTTTAGTGCCAGCACTCGAGGGTCCCAAGGAAATTCTCCATGTGATGGTGTTATTGGTGTGGTTCCATACCGTGATCATTGAAAGGTTGCGGTACGCCCCGATCTCCTTTTCCAAGAAGTACGATATCAATGACTCAGACTTTGTTTCAGCGGCCCATGTGGTTGTGGGATCATTTGCACGGTTTGGGAAGCGTGCGCATGTTGCCCCGGCTTCAATCCCGTGGGACGAGTTGCGGTACTTGGTTGGTTCGATCACTTACGGGGGAAAGATCGATAACAAGGACGACTTGGCGTACATTGAGGAATTGGCAAGCACGCTATTCCGTGTTGATTCGTTCGAGGCCAATTTCAATTTGGTCAGAAATAGCCTCACACATGGCCTGGGAGAGAGTTTGGAGCTTCCCGAGGGAGCATCTTCGGTTGAGGTGGTGAGAGAGTGGATTGCTGGATTGCCTGATAGCACGCCGTTGACGTGGATTGGGTTGGAGGACGATGTGGATGTGAGGATGAGAGAAAGAAGAGGAAGAGAGGTGATTGATAGGTTGAAGGTTGTTGAGTAGAGATATAGAATAAATTGTTGATAGATAGAAAGAGAGTAAAGAAGAGAAGGAGTAAAGAAAAGGAGTGAACAGTAGAAGGAGTAAACAAAAGAAGGAGTTAACAAGAGAAGGAAAATATTTGGGAATAAAGAGACCTTCCAGAAGAAGTAGTAGGAGAGACTCTTCAGAGCAAGAACAGAGAGTGGACTTAGCAAAATGAAAGTGTTCATCAGAAAGAACAAGCAACAGCTTGAGTAGTGGATGTTTGAGAGTGAAATATGAGTTTAAGGAAAAGTAGCGTTTTTTTATTTTCTTCTGGTTCACTGTTTGAAATCACTCATATGTGGACCAATTGAAATTACTGCAAATCCTGCACACAGTTAGATCTACCACTAGTCATCGAGCTGTAAAGAAGAAAACTATTGTCTATATCATCTCTGTTTACTGTTATTCACGTAACTTTGTTGAATTGTAGATTCAATTGGCCAAACGAGCTAAACTAATTAGAGTACACTACATTTTGGGTTTGGGCATGTGCATTTTTGCGATGACTTGAATCAATGCTTTGAAAAAAATCTACCAGACACTAGCTCACTCACAATCTCGCTTCGCTCGATTGTTCGTGTTGCTACACTCATCACTTTTCCCTTCCCATTAATATACATGCATGAAGAATAGATTAAATTACATTAAATAATTACTCGTCGTCCTCCAAGGTCTGAGCAGCAATTCTGTCCAAGTCTCTCTGACCGTTCTCAGAGATTCTTCTACCGCCCTTTGGAGAGATCTCCAAGACACCAATCTTCTGCAAAGCCTGCAAGACTCTTCTGTTAACGGAACCAGAAGCGTCAGCGTGCTTGTGTGGTCTGAAACCTCTGTTGATGGCACCACCGTACAACTTGTTCAACTTACCGACACCAACCTGCTTTCTGAGGTAGATGTGTCTGGCAACAGAAGCAGCTCTCTTGTAGAACCAGGTCTCGGCCTCCTGAGGTGGCAACTCGTTACCGGCAGAGGTCTTGACAATGTCAACGTAACCTGGAACCTCCAACTTACCCTGTCTCTGCAAGAACTGAGCGTAAGCGTTGATGAACTCTTGAGCTGGAACGTCTCTATTTTGTTAGTAAAATTCAGTCAAATTCGTCTACGGGAAGAGAGTGCAACGTCAGGGCAGACTACCAATGGTACCGGGGCAACCAAAGACAACCAAACCAACAAGTACTAGACTTGAAACTATAGACGTTTGCGAGGATGGGGGTAACTACTGTTACACCCATTCACTCTCTATCCACCACGACAGATCAATAGACATACCTAACGGAAACACCTGGCATTTTTACTATTGTATTGGTGGAGAAACAATAAAGTGGATTTGGCTGGGTTTTATACTCAACCTCGAAAATTTTTCAGGGCTGAGCCCTGAAAAAAAGACCTGAAAAATTAGGACTGTTCTCAACACGAGCGAAGCGAGTGTTGCATGAGTGCAGTGAGAAGAGAAGGAGTGAGAAGAGAAGGAGTGAGAAGAGAAAGAGTGAGAAGAGAAAGAGTGATGATATTGCGTGAGAATTGATCGTATTTGCGGTTATTGATCTGTAGTACATATTCTCATTGGTAATTTTACAAGTCTTTATAATGCTTGAGTCTTACGATGTGTTTTTTGACGTCTTTACATATCTGATTAACACCATTTATTAAGGTTCGACTTGATTGGACTTGAGTAGTACTTGTCAGACTCAACACACTTGGAACTCGCTTCGCTCGTTCCAGGTGTTCTACATCTATCCGTACCCGAGCCATGCTCTATTATATTCTACATTACTATCAAGCCAAGTATATTTCTAAACCACGTTTAGACCTTGAAACCTCTAGATCTCCGTCTACCTCTAGCTCTCTCGAACTTTCTACCGGTGGACAAGATTCTTGGGGCCTTGTTCTTGTGAGGACCGAAACCGAAGTGTCTGACAGCCTCTCTGTGAGATCTTGGACCTCTCAAGATCAAGGTGTTCTCACCCTTTGGAGCTCTCAAAGCGAGCTGGTCGAGGGTAATGGCCTCACCACCGTTCTTCAAGATGGTGGCTCTGGCACCAGCAGTGAATCTCAAGGCAGCGACAGTGGCCTTAGGGAACTTCAACAATCTGCTGTCGTCAGTGATGGTACCAACAACAACAATGGTCTTGTCAGCGTTACCGTCCTTGTTAAGGGATCTGGCAATTCTGGACACAGACACTGGTGGTCTGTTGATCTTGGACAAGAACAAAGATCTGAGAATGACCTTGTTGAACTTGGACTCAGCACGACCTAGAAACTGTTAGTATTCATTCTGCTCAATATCGCACATTAATGTACTCGCAGAACGCTCGGCTGTAGCGCGAAGTATAATACTTGGCTGACATGCCAGTGTTAATGTAGCCCCCATGACTTTAAACTTCATGATGGCTGTGGGATGAAGAACAGATGCTGAATAAACATCAGAATGTAACATCAAACGAGTTTGATGTTTTCTTCTACTCAACCAGAATTCTGGGAGTCACTGGCATGCATTTCCTTGTGTTTCTGGTATCTCCACCAGACAAGGGCCTGAGCAATTAATTGGTAATGAGTGTGCTAGTAGTGTACATACGAGCCAAGAAGGTGTACAACTTGACCAACATCTTCAAGTAGACGTTGTCAGACTTTGGAGCCTGTCTCTGGCCTTTGCTGATGTGCTGCTTGTGAGTGTGATCTCTACCCATGTTGCGATATGGTGAAAAAATTAGGATTTCCAAAGAGTTTTATATCCCGAAAAATTCGATGCCATGAAAATTTTGCAGGGCTAAAGCCCTAAGAAATTGTGTCTGTATTTGGTGTATTTATAGTGTGGTTAGAGTGTAGTAGAGTGTAGTTAAAGTGTAGTTAGAGTATCTATGTGTATTTAGAGTGTATCTATATGTCTACTCCGTCTTGCCCTTATCTAGAGTATCTGGGAGTAAAGTCTACCACTCTATCTTGAGAATGAGATGCCCTACCCTCTTCTCTACACTCTTGTCATTCTGTTCGTCTAGCCACGTGATTTATAAATACACGTGAATAAAATATCGTGATATCAACCTGACATTCTACGCGTGACATTCACATGACTGATATCACAACAGGCCAGAATCAGTAACCAACCACAATAATCAAGTCAAGGGTTTAGGTGATTGAATAGATTGATAGATTGATAGATTGACGAGAAGAATAGCGAATATTGGCAAAATAGAAGGATTGACAGAAGAGAAGAATTGGATTGCCAGGATTTCCAAAATTGCTAGGACTTCCATAACTACATAAGTGCCACTCTACAGAGGACAACTAAATTAAGGCTAATCAAGACAACTAAATTAAACAACTATAAGACAACTATTAAACAACTATAAGACAACTATTGGACAACTATTGGACAACTATAAGACAACTATAAGTCAACTATAAGACAACTATAAACTATTAATACAACTATTAAGACAACTACATAACTTAAACTACTTTTTGAGGAATGCCCCAGCTAACAGCCATTCGAGGGTTCACCAATACACCCGTTACCAAATCCATATGCATCACCACCACCGTCATAACGTGTGTTGTAGCGGCTGTATCCGCACAATACGTTCTCAATCTTGCGATTGACCCGTTTATTGTGGTGTACTCGCAGTACTGGCGTCTTGTAACATTCCAGCTTGGAGTCGTCAATGAGTCCGACTACCTCCTTGTGGCCGTGCTATGGTTCTACTTTAAGAACCTCGAGAGGTTCTTTGGGTCCCGCAAGTACCTTTCGATCATCATTTGTCTCTTTGTATTCAACGGGATCGGGTGCCTATTGGTGATGGGTTTGGGCCAATTGCTGATGTACTCGTGCGTATACGTTTTCGATATGCTATTCAGAAAAGACCACGACTTTTCAGGGTACTCAATCACGCTTTACAACAAGGCAGCACCGGGTCCGCTAGGGATATTATCGGCTCTTTATGTGTGCTACAACACGTATATTCCACCATCGTACAAGTTCACTATTGTGATTTCCAACCCGTGGGAAAAGGAGTCGGAGACGACCTCGTGGATATCGGGGAACGAGCTCACGCTTTCAGACCGGTTTCCAATCCATCTCATATACATTATTCTTGTGTTAAACAACGGTATCCAGTCGGTGATCCCGTGTTTTGTGGGTGCGATTTTGGGGAAACTCCACTCGGACGATCTCTTGCCTGGAAGAAGCTGGCTTGTTCCGGGGATTGCGTTCCGGATGTTTGTGGATCCGGACAGGGTGATGAGGAGGTTTATGAGGAGGGTGAGGGAGAGGAGGAGGAGGTATGAGAGGTTGGACACCGACGCCAACAACGAGCGAAGCGAGTTGTTGGGGGAGGAGGCACATTAACCACGAGCAAAAAAAGAGTTAACAACGAGCGAAGCGAGTTGTTGCTCGTTGTTGCTTGTTGTTGAGTTCAACGGAGGACAATGAATTTCAAAAGCGCATTCATAGTTGTTTTCTCGTTGTTGAGTTCAACGGACAATGAAAAAGCGCGCTCATATTGATTACCTTTCGATATAACATTCAACCATGCATTTCCACTCTGTTCCGAGAGCAAGACTAGGTTAAGTAATAATTAGGTATGATAATACAGTATACATAGTGAATGATATTTCTTATTACTATTTGCATTACTCCAGAAGGTCGATGGTCCATGATGTTGAATGTTGAGTCATGATCATGTTTTGTAGATCACGTTCATGTTCATCATGTCAATCGTATTCAATCGTATTCAATCAAATCATCATGGAACTAATTGAACATATCGCTTCGCAATGTTCCTAATGTTCACTAATCATTTATGGAACATCTCGCTTCGCTCAATGTTCATCATGGAACTATCGAACAACTTGCTTCGCTCGATGTTTTTCATCTTCATCATGGATCACTGAACATCTCGCTTCGCTCGATGTTCAATGTTCACTTCTCCTCCTTCTCCTTCTTCCTCCTCTCCACATCCCAATTATACAACCTCGCCGTATTCACCTCCATTGTCGTGATATTCTCCCTCAAAAACTCCAAGTCCTCCTTGACAATCTCCAACTGCGTAGTGTTCTTCTCCAACCGATCCGTCAACAATGTCACCGCATCATCGAGCTTGTACTCCAACATGACGTCTGCGCCCAACCACAAGTTCACGCTGTCCAAGTTGGCCACGTCCACCTCTGCCTTGGCGTACAAGGTGTCGTTCAACTCGTAGCTGGTCAAGATCTTTTCGTCATCGTCCCCCTTCTTCTCCTTGATGTAATTTATAATGTCCAAGTTCTTCTCGATGTCAGGGATTTTGGTGTTGAGATCAGCCAATTGCTGTTTCTTGGACATCTCCATGTACTTGTACTGCTGGATGCGGTCCTGGAACTGCTTCATCACCGGCTCAAAGTCGGAGTCTGGCTTTTTAATGACGGCATTCACATCCTCTATGAATGGGGCCTCGGGGATGCCCCTGGGATTGGTGTTTTTGGGTCTGGGGTTAGTGTGAACGGGGGGGATTCTGGTTACTTACTTTAAGAAGTCTGTCATGATCGCACAATTGAGCGAAGCGAAATTGTGCGTGAAAAATAGTAGGAAAGATATGAAGAAGATATAAGAAAGTAAGAAGATTTAAGAAGATATAAGGCGATATAAGGAGATTTAAGAAGAAATACGGAGATATGGAGAAGAAATGAAGAAAAAGATGCGAAGATTTGAAGAAAGAAGATATGACATGATTGTATGACCATATGAAGGGACATATGGAGAGAACATATGAAGAGAACATGTGAAGAGAACATGTGAAGAGATGAACATAGTTAGAAATGAATATAGAAGGTGTGAAGATTCGTGAAGATATTAAGATCTGATATCAAGATGATGTGGAGAAAGAAGAGTATGAATTTATGAGCATGAACATGTGCACATATGAAGAAATGAACGTATGAAGATCTGAAGAAGTTATGAAATTAAGAAATGAACATACAAAGATATTATATGGAGAAATGAACATATGAAAAGATGATCATGTGAACATACGAAGATGTGAACATATGAAGACTTGAACTTGTGAAGAGATGAACATATGAAGAAAGAAGATATGCAGTATGAACCCATGAACATATGAAGATATATGAGTAATTTTACATTTCCTACTACTTATGCAATATTTCTTCAAGCACCAGAACGTAAATGTCATTGTTAGCTAGGTAATTTAACTTGAAAAAACGGAGTTAATAAGTACTTAGTACTCCAAGAATTATCTCAATCTTCCAACTTTTTTGCAAATTTCAATAATTTCAACCACCCTTAATTGTCCATTCACTTGGTCTTCATAACTAGTTCTTCTTTCACTCATTCTCCATCAACTATTCTTCATTTATTCTCCATTTACTCTTCAATTACTCATTTACTCATTTACTCTCTTCATTTACTCTCATTTACTATATACTCATTCTGGCACTCTTACATAATCCATTACTAATGGCTGCAACTGCAACTACTTGGAACCGTAGCCCACCGCATTCTGCTTCTTTCTCTGGTCAAACACATTCAACACGCTCTCTGCGGCCTTCACTCCACTCAAAGCCATGGCACCAAAAGTGGGTCCCATTCTGTTGGAGCCGTCCACCTCGGCCAACTCCATACCTGCAATCACCAAACCTGGCACCACCTCTCTGGTTCCCTTGACAATAGCATCCTCTGCCTTGTTCATGTCCAAGCCTCTCATTCCGCCCAACTCGAAGCCAGGGGCCGGGGTTTCCTTCTCCTCGGCTGGGGCACTCTGGAAGCCTCTGGTGATATCCTTTGGAGCCTGGCTCAACTGCTCCAATCTCTTGGCACAGAAGGCACCAAATGGCCCGTCGTGGCCGGTGGTGGATAAAACAACGTTACAGTTGATGGTGTTGGGGTCCATGCACGACTGGGTGTCGTGGTTGAGGGTCACCAAAGTCCAGTTGGTGACCACACCTGCAATTCTCAAGGCCCCGGCCTCGTCACGACGGGTGATCAAATCCTCGACAGCAGTGGCATTGAACATCTTGACGTTGGGGAAGGCCAACACCTTGGACAAAAGAGTCGACATGAACAAAGCAGCGTGCTTGACCACAATGTAGTCTCCTTCGTCATCGTAAGAAATACCCAACTCTTGGATGAACAAGTGTGCGGGCTTTCTCAACACCATGGCAGAGAACAATTGTCCGCCCAACCAGCAGCCTCCGCCTGGAGAAACAGAGGCCTCAATAATGGCAATCTTCAACTCGGGTCTGTTCTTGGCCAAAACGTAGGCTGCAGACAATCCGGCAGAACCAGCACCAACAATTACAACATCGGACTCGGTGTACTTGTCGAGGTCGGCAAAGTAGCGGCGGGTCATGGCACGCGACACAGTGGACTCACGGATGGGTGCAAACTTGAACTTGTCCCAGTCGGCGAAACTCACGTTGGAGTTCTCGGCACTCGACTCAAAGGTCAACGAGTCGTTGACGGGAGTGAGTGTGTAGGAGGAATAAGTGGCAGTTTGTGTGGTGGATGGGGGAATCATAGTTGGTTGGGATGTAGAATGTTGGGATACACCCGTTATATAGAGGAGATCGGGCTGTTATGGTGCGTATGCGGGTAGACCGTATGCAATTAGGGAGTATGCACTAAAGTATGCTTTAGAGTATGCTTTTAGAGAATGCGATTGAGAATGCGATTAGTATGCGATTTGCGATTAGTATGCGATTAGTATTGAATATGCGATTGTGAGAAAGCTCAATATGCGCTTGAGTTTATTTTTGGCTGCGAAATTCTAAACGCATAATGGTTGCAATCGTGCATGCGCTAACAATCGAGTGAATAATCGAACAATCGAGCGGAGCGAGATTGTGAGAGACAATTAGTGACTGGGTATGCAATCGAGTGAAGGAAACAAGCATTGGATTTGGTAACGAACAATCGAGTGAAGCCAGATGTGAAAGTAGAATTTAGTGGATTGTGAGGGAAAAGGATCAACCAATTCAGTAGATTGAGATGAGGACGAAATGAGTGTGACAAGATGATGAAACAATTCAGTAGATTGGAAAGAAGACGAAAAATTGAGTGGACTGAGATGAGGAACTTCCAGAGATTAGATACAATTGAGTGATTAGGAATGAGTGGTTGTAGGTAGCGACAATCTCGCTGAGTGGATTATGGAGGACGGAATGAGGGGAAGAGGATGAAACAATTGAGTAGTTTGATGGAAGACGAAACAACTGGAATGTTTGAGTGGGTTGAGATGCAAGAAAATAGAAACAATTGAGTGAATGGAAATGGGCAATTGTGGGTACAATCGGGTGAGTTGAGAAAACGAGTGCTTGTGTTCAAACAATCGAGCGAAGAGGTTGAAACAAATGAGTAAATTGACATGGAGGTGATAGGCAAAAGAAAACATAGGGATGTATACTTCATCACATGTCCATTTCATTTCTTATTCTTCATTATCTATTAATTCTATAAGTATCTAATTCTTAGAAGTGCTCCCGTTCCATTAGTCTATTTTGTATCAACATAGTGGCCAGAGTGGTAATTCGTACCTTCAGTTGTGCAGCAGTTAGTTGTCTTGTATTTTGTTCGGTGTTCAACAGCTGATTGTTTCTCATAAACGCAATCGAGAATTTCCCCACATTTGAAGCAGCAATCGAGTGTTGGAATGTAAGCCCAGCAACAATCTCGCTTCGCTCAATTGTTGATTGCTTTCTTGAAATGTGTTCAACAACAATCCCTCAATTGTTGGTTGTTATATTGAAATGTCTTCAAACCAACAATCGCTTCACTCAATTGTTGTTTGCTTCATCAAAATGTCTTCTAACCAACAATCGAGCGAAGCGAGATTGTTGCATCTCAGCCGTTCAGATGAACATCTCGCTTCGCTCGATGTTCACCTGAATCCATCAAAATAACGCTCTCTAAAATTCGTCACCCTCCTCACCTCCCTTCTCTCCCCCCTATAATCCTCCCCCCTCTTGACATACACCAACAACCTCCTCAGCCACTTCGAAAACTCCTGCTCTAGCTCATAGAGCAACTCCAATCTCTCGTGGATCGGAATCACGTTCTCCTCGTACTCGTCATTGGCCGTCGGCATCCAGAACGCCAACCTTCCCCCCACTGGCATCCTCGTGGCTGCAAACCCCAACAAGTCGTCCAACAAGCTCAGGAGCTCGTACGGTTTCTTTGGATGGATAAAGTCCCTGCGCAAAAACCCCTTCTCCCCCCCAATCACCACGTTTTCCCGCCCAGCAGCCTTCTCTGGGTTCGGGGCTCCACACACCTTCAAACCCTCTCTCACACCGTATGGGGGATCACACACTATTGAGTCAATCACAAAGTCTGAGCGAAATGCATTGTTGGTAAAGTCCATCGTCAACACATCCACAAATTGGAGAGATGTCCCGTACTGCTTAAAGTTTGCGGCTATGTTGCACTGTCCCTTCCCCCTGAGCATACGCGGGTCGATATCCAGCCCTATTGGAATCCCCCCGTAATTTGCAGCCGCTACCAAAAACGAGCCCGTACCAGTGAACGGATCATACACCACCTTGCCCTTATCGACCTGGGCAATATTGCAGGTTACCAAGCTCAATTCCGCATCGAAGGACGTTGTGCCAATGTACTTTCTGCGCTTGAGGTCGTATTTGTCGAGCACATTCTTCACACGTTGGGACTCCTGTACCAAACGCCCGAACCAAAGGTGGAGGGGCACTGAAGCAGGTTCCATTCCATGGACCTGGTACTGTTCGAGAACGGTGAATACCTCGTCTGGGTTCTTCATGCGGATCTTTCCTTCGAATCCAAGGTACCGGAACAGTTCCACGACCTCACAGCGCGCAGCATGGGACTTGGAGCCCATATAGCTCACGAAATCGAATTTGAAGGAGGGTTCACGGTACTGGGGGAAGAGATGGGAGTTTTCCTTGACCAGGGCATGGAGCTGGTCGTAATTGTCGCCAGAACCCCAGAGTTCGTAGATGGCACGCGTGAGAATCGAACGCTCGACGAGTTTGCGGGCATCGTCGTCGTTTTGCAACTGCACCACTAAAAAGGGAGATTTTTCATCGTGGTGGGAGAGGTCAATGGAAATGCCATGGAGATCAGCGAGCGATTCAAGTTCCGCAGAACGAAAGTTGGGATAAGCTTGTGCAAAGTAAAGGAGGTAGTTTTTCATAAAGTGGATTAGTAGATTGGTAGTAGTACTAGTAGATGGTGACTAGTAGATGCCTGGTAGATGACTGGTAGATTAACACTACTGATTAGTGGTGGATTAATACTAGTATATTAATTTTAGTAGATAGTATGACAGTATTACTAATAGATAGTAACTAGTTTTAGTAGATTCGGTAGTTAGCGATAGTGATGAGTGGTAGTATTAGATAAGGATGGTTGTGAATCTATTAGGTAGACACTGACTGCTGGTGGATTACTGGTAGACTAACTGACCAATATACTGACTGGTAGAACTGGGACTTAATGACTAATAGTAGACTGATTAACTATCTAGTTCTGGACAATCAGTATTATGCAGTAAAACAATTTCTAGTACTATTAAACCTAATGGACCTGGGTGGTGCAAAAATCACTGAAATTCTCGATGCCTTTTTTCAAACCTGCACATAATGAAGGAGGTGGAGGTGGAAGAAGAGGAGGATTGAGAGGATTGTAGAGTGTAGGGGCAATTAGAAGGGTTCAAGGGGATTAGTATAGGTTTGGACGAATTGGGGGGAAGAAGTCAAGAGGAGAAAAAGGGAAATTTGAAGTGCACATATTGTTGTTAAAAACACCTTTTACCTTTTTTACCATTTAAAAACACCATTGACCTTTGTTAAATAGTGTCTTTAGTTAATAAACTATACACATCAATTACGTACTCATGTCTGGCTACGAGGAAGACGACGAAGCGTTGTTTGAGGATATTTAGTAAGTATAGCGCCCATGTTTCCAAGTTCCTACTAACCCCAGTGGCGAAGATGAAGTAAAGGACCAGAAAGATACGGCGGGTACTGAGAAAACAGAGCCGGAGGATAAGCAAATAAAGGAGAAAGAACAGGAGCAAAAGACTGAAAGTACCGTGGATAACCAGAATGTTGATCAATCTAAAGAGGGTCAGAGTCAATATGGACAGGTGCAGGGTCAGCCCCAACCAGAGGGTCAAAGTCAGGATCAGCAGGGTCAGGGTCAAGGACAAGGACAGAGTCAAGGACAGGGACAGAGTCAAGGACAAGGACAGAGTCAAGGACAAGGACAACCCCAAGGACCACCCCAAGGCCAAGGTCCACCCTCTTTCCCATACTATGGAGCACCTGCCCCACCACCAGTATTACACCAGCCATCCAACATTGGGCGTGAATCTGGAAAGATGTTTATTGGAGGACTCAACTGGGACACGACTGAAGAGAAACTTGTTGCGTACTTTTCCAAGTTTGGCGAGGTGATGGACCACACCATCATGAGGGACAATGCGACAGGTAAATCGCGTGGGTTTGGGTTTTTGACATTCCGCGACCCACGGTCTGTGGACGAGGTGATCAAGACGGACCATGTGTTGGACGGTAAGCTCATTGACCCCAAGCGTGCGATTGCACGTGAGGAGCAGGACCGGGTGGGCAAGATTTTCGTTGGAGGTATTGACCCCATGGTGAATGAGCGTGATTTCAATGACTTTTTCGCGCAGTTTGGCAGTATTATCGATGCGCAATTGATGATTGACAAGGACACTGGTAGATCGCGTGGGTTTGGCTTCATAACGTACGATTCGCCCGATGCTGTGGACAGGGTCACTGTGAACAAGTACCTTACATTAAAGGGAAAGACCATGGAGGTGAAGAGAGCCGAGCCACGTGGACAGCACCAGCAGAACCAGATGATGCAGCAGCAACAACAGTACGGATACAACTACAACCAGTATGGACAAGTTCAGAATAATGCTCAGTATGGCCAGCAGCAAATGACACCGGAGATGATGCAGGAGTACTGGCAGAGAATGCAGCAGTGGTACATGTACCAGCAGCAGGTTGCTGCTGGGCAAGTTGACGGAGAACAACCGGCACAGCCATTGAACCCACAGCAGCAGGAGGAGGAAAAGGAGGAGCCTGTGGTTGAGAATCCCCACAAGGATGCAAGGAGAAACAACTTGCCCAAGGGGCCCAGAAGGGCCCCGCCATCGGCACCGGGAGCAATGAGAGGTAGAGGAAGGGGGGGAAGAGGAGGGTACCAGAGAAAGGGGGGGTACCATCCATATGGGAGGGGAAGAAATCAGTAATAAACGACGAACGAGAGAGCGAACGAGAGAGCGAAGCGATCGAGTGAGTGAGTATTGGAAGCTATTAAGCGAATGAGAGCGAAGCGATCGAGTGAGCTTAGTGAGGTACTAGTGAGTATTGCAAGCGAATGAGAGCGATCGAGTGAGCTTATTGAGTTACTAGTGACCATATGAGTAGCTGGGTGGCACATAAGCTAACGAGTCATATGAGTAGCTGAAAAGTGAGCATGAGTGTCTAATGACGAGAGATGCTATTTGCTCTTAGTCAACTGATAAGTGCTACTTATAATCATGATGTTCTCACAGCGATGGTACTTGCTGGTAATACACGAAGCAGTGGTTTACTCATGTTTGACAAATGATGCTGGTTGACTTGACTGTCACTTATTCACAAGCCAAAATAGGATTTGTTGAGGGAGTGTAAAAATATAAAAAAAGGTAGTAAGAGAGAGAGTGTAGAACAAGCGAGTGAGCGAACAAGCGAGCGTAGCGAGTGAGTGAGGGAGTGAGTGAAGTGAGGGAGTGAGTGAAGTGAGGGGCGAGGGAGGTGAGTAAATGCACTTAATTATGTGAGGGAGTGAGTAGTTGTTGAAGTTGACTTTCTTGAGGGTAGTAGTAAGAGGCAGAAAATAGTTGATAATAGTGTGAAGAGTGATAAGATATAAAGTGGGTGTACAAAGCGAATGAGTAAAGAAGGAGCAAATAACGGCAAGGCACTAGCAATAAGCGAATGGCTCGCGAAGTGAACACCCGCTTCGCACGTTCTCTTTGTGATTCCCAAAAGTCTAGACCTTTTGGGTGAAAAGCAACGATGGGTGGGAATGAGAGCGGTCCACGATGATTTTACGTTTATTATTAAGTTTTGAGAATCTGAAGATGGCAGTGCACGTAACACACCACACAACAATTGAGCGGAGCGAAATTGTTGATTGTTAGAAGAGTAGAGAAGACATAAAAGAAGACAAAAAATAGACAAGAAAAGACAAAGAGTAGAGAAGTGACATAAAAGAAGACAAAAGAATAGGCAAAAGAATAGACAAAAGAGTAGACAAAGAATAGACATGAAGGACAAATGAAGGACAAATGAAGAATGGAAATAAATAATAGAAGTAGGAGGAACAGCCACCAAAACTACGAGAAATGGAGTAAAAATAGAAAGAGTACAAACACCCTCCGAATTATGCTTGTGATTAGTGATTACAGATATTAGTATTTTAGTGGCTCATAGTTGGTTTTGTGGTGCTCCTAATACCGGAGCGATTTCTAATGTAGTGTGAATGAATGGTGAATGATGGATGGTGATGAATGGTGAATGGTGAGTCATTGTGAATGAATTGTGAGTGAATGAGTAATGAGTAGTAATTGACGAGTGTAGTAATAAGGATACTGCAGTATTATCAATGTACTTGTATTGTCTACTCCAATAATACCGCACATTCCGTTTCTGAATGTGGTAATATATTTTGCAAGATGAAGCAACATAAACGTAGTGCCAGTTCGCCGAAACAACATGGGCTAATCTGATGCAGACCATCGATGCAGTGTGATGACAGAGAGTAGGAATAATTAGTATAATAAATAGTAAGAATAGAGAATAAAGTTGGATAAAGTGAATGAGAAGGATAGAGTTGGATGTATGGCATAGAATTGGAATGGAGTAGAATTGAATATAAAGAATAGAGTTGGAGTAGAGTTGGAGTAGAATTGGAAGAATTGGAAGAATTGGAACTTTGAAAACTAGTATAATATAATTGGGTATGATAGAACTGAGGAACTGAGTAGAACTGAGTACTAAGCACAACTAGTAGAACTGAGAATAACTGAGAATAACTGAGTTACAAAAGAATAAAAGAACTGGATAATTGGTGAGTAAAAATAGACTGAAAAATGCCTTTTCTGTAGGCTATCACATGTGTTAAGAGTTGCAACAGGATGGGTGAAGAGATGCTTCGGCTAGAGACCGAGCGAGCGAAAAAATAGAAGGCCGCTGCGCATAAAAATATGGGAGCACGGTACGGCGCAAATCTAAAGAACCGAGCGAGGTGAGGTTGTTTGCGAGGACAATTGAAAAAGAGCTTGAGGGGAAGAAATGAGAATGTGTGGTTGCGAGTTTATTTTTTCTATTAGTACTGGTAGTAGTAGTAGTAGTACGTAGTAGTAGTACGTAGTAGTAGTAGTACTACTATTAGTTTTTCTTGTACTACTACCACTACTACCACTTCTACTACTACTACTACTACTACTACTACTACTACTACTACTACTACTACTACTACTACTACTACT